>WNLI01078875.1:0-10887 GCA_025802215.1 Wirenia argentea
TGTTTTTATTGAGTTATTATCGAACTATGGAGTGATGGGGTGAATCTTGACCGAATGTAGTGAAATAATTGTCCAAAGGTTACATATAGATGCAGGACCGGCACTAGGATGATATTTTATTTTAAAGGGATGCGTATCACTTTCATGTGATGTGATAATTTATATAATTATCACTTTTATGCAGTGCTCGACATTAAGGCTTGTCCTATTGTCCCCCTGAGGTATTTTAGGTGGTAGGACAAGTGGTTTTGGAAAGCTACTTGTCCTACAGGACAAGTAAAATTTGAACACATGACATACAAATATTATCACAGACAATCAAAATTTCTTTTATAAAAGGGAATTTGTAATATTAAAAGATAAAATAGCACAATAGTTGATCAATTGTGCAATAAAATAATACATGATACATGATTATTATGATCAATATAAATTTGTATCAATATTCGGACAAGTGAATTGGTATTCGGACAAGTATCTTTTAACAACACTTGTCCTACGGGACAACTGCTAAAATTCCTTAATGTCGAGCACTGCATTGTACACACTATTGTTGGCTACGTTGGCTATACAGTAAAATACTAAGTATAAAACATATTACTTTGATGCTAGAAATCATTTAACAGAAATATATTGTACAGTGGGTTTATGATATGGATATAATGCAACATGGATAAACGAACTAGAATACTCCTAGTGATTTTGACACTCATTTATATCGGAATAGTTGGATGCTGTAAGTCTAAGACTATTGAAACGAATGGGACTGAGCATACCCATACATTTGGGGTGATTAAATCTGAAAACTACCCACATAAATACCCAAACAATTGTACTCACAGTATTGTAGTGAATGTGAAAGCACTACACAAGTTCACCATTACTATAGAGACACTTTCCATAGAGTTGTCTGAGGAATGCAAGGCCGATAGGTTGATGATATATAAAGGCATCGACGAAAACAACTTGAATAGTAATGTGACTGAACCACTTTGCGGCACTCAAAATGAATATCTTAAAACAGCGAATTGTTCTAACGCAGCAAATGAGTCAAATGACAGTTGCGTTCTACAGAGTTTTGTGTCCAATGGGTTTAGGTTATTATTTAGTAGTGATGAAAGTATCAACCATATAGGATTTAACGTGACATATACATCTGACCTGGTAGCAAACCAAGATTTATGCGATCAAATGCGACGTCCCCGACGTAACTATAAATCAAATTTTTTGATTACATCAGCATTCTTTTACATCTTTAACTGGTACCCACCAAATCTAAACTGTACATGGCTGTTGACATCAATTGCAAATAATGCAGTTGTTTATTTGACCCATAGAGTGGATTTATCGATGGAATATTCTGGACCAAACTGTATTCACGACAGTATTAGAAGCTGGACAATACCAGACATAAACCTTGTAATTCCCACAAACATTTCATGTGGAGAGTATCAGGGTGACATATACTCAAATATAAAGGTCCGAGGACCAGTTGATATTTACGTAAATGTAAAAACTAATCAATATTACAATGTTGGCCACTTTATAATTGTGTTTTGGCTTGACCCATATCCGTTCCAGTCGGAATATTCATATTATACACCTAACTTTCATCACGATAATCAACTAAAATTCAATGCAAGAAAGCATAACCTTAATGGATGCACAGTGTCCGGTGTACTTGATGGGATTCTAACAGCGAACACTGTCATCAATGTAAAATTTGACGGGAATAATACAAACAAACATCGATATTGTTACATTGTGGCTACAGCCCCTGTTGGATATGCTGTATCTGTGAATATCAGAAGCATTGACTTTGCTTTTAGAGCCAAAAGTGAGAAATGCAAAAAGGCAGGGTTAATTGTATATGATGGCGCTATTAGTAAAGGTAACAAAATTGGACCATTGTGCAACATTGAAAGAGGCTATCTAAAATATATGGTTGATCCCTTAATAACATCTTCCAACAAAGCTTTTATTGTCTTATATGGCTACAAAGACTCGTTACCAGAAGTGAATGACCTTAGAAATATCTTATATTTAAAACGCTACATCAATATTGACATAACTGCATCAAAATGTAGGGGATTACATATCAAACCCTCATCAACTAAACACTATCATTATAGCTCTGACAGCGGAATTACGATTGATGTAACAAGAGACATGTTACGTGGCGTTAAAAGAATTAACATCAAAGCAGTTGACAAAGTACAATGTACCCGTGTAATGATTCACCCTACATTTAACAAGAGCATAAACTACGAGTATCGGTTTTACAACTTGAAGAATACTCCAGTCAAACTCTGCATTTACTTTAGACATAGAAGTATAAATAATGACATCGACAATCTTCCAGAATGCCTCAATGACACAAAATTAATAGAAAATTGGAAACTGCTACACATGAGTAATGCTACACATTATATTCCCGGTTGGTCAATAACATTTATGACATTACAAATTGGTGAAATAGAACAAGCTCCGACTCTTATAAAAACCTGTTCTAATGACATACGTAATATTTCAAACCACGGTCTTGTATACATCTCGGAGATAACCAACTTTGACAAGTCATTCCCATGCATAATCAAGTTACAGTTTCACAACTCTCATCTTGACACATATCACCACTATATTGAGTTATATATACAAGCATATGAAGGGAAGTTGCATATTACTGAAAGTATCGATGAACAGAATGACTATGAAACTACGTACAAGATGCGCCTCAACCGAGTCACATATAGATCGATGACAACAAGAGCTTTGTATATCAAACATCGAAAGTACAATTATGCAAATTTTCTTCTAATACACTATGAAACAAAACAATACATCCACGTTCCTGATATATACAATGATGTCCTGTATTATAGAGATTGGAGCTATACACTCAATCGAATACAAACAAATCGTTCTAACGACAGACATGATGAATATAGCACACAAAAGTATGGCGCATTTCATCTCTATGAAGATGTGTGTCGTGATGCAGGAGGTCAATTGTTTACTGCTAACACTCTTGATGAACTACAAGAAGTGAAGATGGCTTTTGCTACAAACACAACATGGAAACAAAGGTGGATAGACGCTAGGAAGAAAACTGGTGGAATGTCCATTATCATTGGTCTTAGAAAGGTAATTTTTTATCCGAATGTAAAGTAAAAGTAAAGTCTGACATTTATATGCCGCATTTTAGACCTCTCGATCTACCAAATGGTGTTCGTACATCATGGTCATGCGAGGATACTCGTGAGCAAGGCGTCAACGACTCAACGTAGCCTACTGTGATCCCTTTACAATGTATAATTATAAAAATGATATGCATGGCTTTACTTTGCTACATACCTGTTTATGTACGATCAGTACCAATTTTACAGGATTCGTAAAATGATGCTATGGACATTGTTTCTTATCCAGGGAACACCGGAAAAACCCATATAGCGTATCTTAGTTGTACAGTAGTATAATATTTGTAAATAGTGGTAATGAACTACGACTGCATAATACATACCATTCACCAATGTATTGTAACCTTACAATGCCATAACCTATCACTACAGAACGGGAGTGGAGACTGGAGATGGATTAATGAAAGGCCACTAACATTCAACGATTGGTACTACCCCGACCAGGTGCTCCACAACATACCTACTGCAGCAAAGGTATGCTAAACTTACGTTTAACTTTCACCGTAACTGTTGGAGATCGATCATTTTTTAAGTTTAATTTAAACTAATGGAACTTCCAACATAAAAACTTAATACGACTCGGCTAAATGCCTCGTCTGTTAATGGTCAAACGGTGGATTTGCTTGGGACACTAGATGTTAGGTTGTGTATTGGGAACTATGAGATGGAGCATACGGTGTATGTGGCTCGGAATGTCTCGCATGCTATGTTGTTGCACGTTGGGGTGGGACTTTATGGTGGAGAATGGTGTGAGGTTTGATTTGGACGCAGGAACTTTTATGATTGGCAATACCACTGTGGATTTCTTGTCGAAACAACAGGCTTATCCCAGAGTTGGGCAGGTACAAATAATGAACGAGGTAATGATAGCGCCGAAATGGAAGGGATCTGTGCAGGTGCGTGTTATTCCATGTGAGGCTGTGAGCCATTGGATAGTATGCCGGCAAAGTTACTGGGTTTATTGGAACCGAATGATCAGACAGTTGGATCAGTAGATATTATGGCGACACATACTATTAGCGTGGCTGAGTCACGTGTGGCACTTATGCAGGTTACAAATCCGACATCTAGTCCAGTAAAATTGGAAAAAAAGGCTATCCATTTGGGACGTTTTACACCATTGGCGATGACAGAGGGCAGATACTTGAGCAACGTTCAGAGTCTAGAAGGTCGTAAAGCAGAGGTTCCAGTTGATTGGTCAGATTCTGTAGTATATGGTCACGATTTGGCTGAATGCCAATCGATGGTCAGGGAGTTTTCAGACATATTTAGTACGGGATCAGATGATATAGGTAGAACGGAGATTGTTCAACACAAGATCAAAACTCATGAGACATCCAATTCGCCAGCCACCACGTAGGATACCAGTACATCTTAGGGAGGAGGTGGAGTTCTAAGCACACAGGGCAAATGTTGAAAGATGGTATTGTGGAAGAGGGTAAAAGCCCTTGGTCATATCCGGTGGTGTTGGTTAGAAAGAAGGATGGAACATTGAGATATTGTGTGGATTATCGAAAGCTAAATGCTGTAAGCCTGTAACACACAAAGAATTAAGATGCCTTCCCGTTACCTCGAATATATGATTGTTTGGATACTTTGTCTGGAGCTGTTGTTTTTTCAGGCATTGACTTGGCGTCAGGATATTGGCAGGTAGAGAATAGAGATTGATCCCGAAGATAGAGAGAAGACGGGATTTTCCCATGGTGGTAATCTGTTACAGTTCAAGGACATGCCATTCGGGTTAACCAACGCGCCGGCCACATTTCAGCGTCTTATGCAGTTGGTTCTGGCAGGCTTAGATTGGCAAACGTGTCTCGTCTATCTGGATGAGGTTATTCTCTTTTGTCGTTCAATACACTGCTGATATCGGTTTTTCAAAGAATGAGGGAATCGGGGTTGAAGTTGAAACTGAGCAAGTGTCAGTTTTTCCAGAAGCAGAAGACATTTTTGGGACATAAAGTGAGTGAGGCCGGAATATAGCCAGACCCAGGAAATGCTGAGAAAATTAAATTAGGAATTATCCAACTCCCGTGTCAGCGAAGGAGGTTCGGTCATTTTTAGGATTGGCTGGGTACTATAGGAAGTTTATCGTGGGGTTTGCCTAGTATGAGACAGTACTGCGGCAGCTAACTGTAAAGGAGAACCATGATAGATTTGGTTGGACGAATGATTGTCAGGAGGCGTTTAATCATTTGAGAGATTCTCTAACGAGTCCACCGGTGCTGGCGTATCCAGATATGAGCAAACCATTTGTGATATATACAGGTCAGTCGATAGGTGCGGTTTTATCAGATCTAATGATGGGGAACATGTGGCTTATGCGAGTAAGGTTCTGGATAAACGGGAGCAGAAATGGGCCACATATCTTAACAAGAAGAGAAAACATTACGCCGTCGTGGACCCGACCTGACCGACCACCGTACGTAACATAATACTATTGAACAACTATTGACAGCATAGTTCGCTTGGATAGATGGTATATTGATGGCATGGGTGTTGATGAGTTTGGGCACTGGGGAGGGAGATGGAGACTTGAGTTTGATGTCAGCAACAACAAGGCGGTGGTCAGCATTTCCGAGTTAGAGGCCACGATAGGTTCGGCAGTTGCGAACAGACGACAACCAGCAACGATTAATCAATCCCGGGTCATGGAAGGCCTACTGCCGTGTATGGCTTCTGCGACGTTTGTGGGAACAATTTTGTTTCACAGTTTAGCCTAGTAGCCTATGGTGACATTTGAGTAAATTTGGTTATCAGTCATATTTCTATGCACCTCCAATGTGTCCCACAATTGTATTTGGCAACCAGTTTAATTGCTGTTCGAAATCAGCATAATAATTACAGTTTAATGAATGCAATGGCCATGGACAGTCTTATTGATAGCTACATGTTTTATGTATTCGACAGGATGAGTTTGCATTCACTGGTCAACAAGTACAGCCGACGAAAGGTCTAGGAAACCAATGCGTATTCATGAATATATACCACCCACAACAATCAACCAACTGGCACAGTATCGACTGCTACAAGCTGCATTCTTCTACAAATATCAATCATGTCATTTGTGAGCAAAAAAATATTCATAGTGACAGAAAAAATACACAGAGAGGGACAAAGAAAATGTATAGAGATACCACAATCAATGCACCTAAGTCAAGTCACACATGTGAGCAGTTTAACGCAAATATAACCTGCCCAACCAACTGGACATATCTCAGAGGAAAGTGTTGGCTAATGCTGGTAAATGGACCGAGGTTGGGTAAGTATTCATTCCGTAAAGCTAACAATGATTGTATAGAGTATGGTGGGAAGATGGCAGATATTGATAATGTAAACGATGAGGTGAAATTGTATATGATATTTGCGAGGCATCGTGAATACTATGGAAACATATGGACGATGACTAATGGAAACAAATCATGTCTTACCTATGGCCAAAAATATGACTTAAGTGTAAGTGAGATAGACAGGTTACATTTAAGTCATGGGAAAGACTGTGCGACAAAAGTGGACATTGATACATATCGTTTTAAGACATTTAGCCCCAATAAAGTGTCTAGGTCTAGTTGTTTGGCATACCTGCCCTCCGGCTGTAGGGTTAACCGTACATTAACAAATGTCAAACCATACATTACCATGCAAGTAACATGCACCCCCAAAAATGTCCTTTGTGTCAGAGAGGCTGTGAGAATTAATAAAATATGTCGCCGTGGATATTTCAAGTGCCACGATGGGTCATGTATATCGCCAGATTTACGGTGTGATGACCAAAAAGATTGTCTCACAGGGGAAGATGAACAACATTGTCAGTTAGAAGATTATTTCTTCTTGTGTGATTTACGCGCAAAAGGGTCAAAACGCAGGAAGATTACAATGTCAAAATATTGTGATTTCACTATGGACTGTATTGGAGGGAAAGATGAGAGGGACTGTAAGTATCCAGACTGTGAGAATGGTCAGTTCATGTGTGTTAATGGGCAATGTGTGGATGAGAGGTACCGATGCAATGGTCAGTATGATGGGTGTTATGATGGCAGCGATGAAACAGGTTGTTACAACTGTAGTAATGGTTGGTCGTGTATAGGTACTGGAGAATGCTTAAGCAAGAGACAATTCGCTGACGGACGAATTAATTGTGCATACGGATCGGATGAAATATATCAGAAATCTAGCGAGAAGAAGGAAAATGTTCTTGTTTGGCGATATGTAAAGGAGTGTTATGGGGCAAAGGGGAGATGCTCGGAGACGACAGTAGGGTGTTTTAGGAGACAGGATACATGCATGTTGGGGTATTACCCCAGTGGTTCGAGGACTGACACTGATTACTGCGGTATAGGCTATGTAGGTCATGGTTCCATGACTGGGTGCACTAATGGAGTACATCTCACTAACTGTTCCAAGTTTGAATGCCCTGGCCAGTACAAGTGCCCAGACTCGTACTGCATACATATGGCGCTGGTTTGTAATGATGTGATAGACTGTCAGGGGGGAGAGGATGAGATAGGGTGTGAGGGGTCTCGGCCAGGGTTCTATAGGTGTGGTGGTGGTACAACATACGTACTACCAAACGCTAGCATGTGTAACGGCAAGTTTGATTGTCCTCGGGACAAGTTTCATGATGAGAAGTATTGCGATATACCAGAATGCCCATACAACTGCATTTGCCACGGTTATTACTACAACTGCAAAGGAAACAACATTATGTTCATTGATAGCGACACTTTCTCTCTTAAGGCAAGAGTCCTCAATCTTGATAAAAACAACCTCGGAGAATTAATCTCAAATGACTTCACATTTTCATCTTATACGTTCTTAGCAATTTTACGATTATCAAACTGCAAAATTAGAGGACTTTCTATGGTTACATTTAGTAATTTATCTAACCTGCTCACATTAGATCTAAGCCACAATCAACTGCAGTCATTAGGCAAACACAGCTTCAGAGACCTCAATAGGCTTACTGAGCTCCTACTTCATGGAAACCCAATAACTACTTTGATGGCAGATACATTTCAAGGTCTTTACGGCATTGACCAACTGAATCTATCAAGCTTAAACATTGTTACCATACGTAATGGATCACTCACAGACTTATACACGATAGATACTATTGATTTAACGAACAATGAAATAACAACCATCGAAAATGGAGTATTTTCGATAGAGTTAGGCAACAATAATTTCGTTAAATATAAATCAATCCTTCTACGGGGCAATTCCTTGAAAAACACCAGCAATTATATATTCGCAAACATTCATGCAGAACATCTTTCTACTGACAATTTTAAGTTTTGCTGTAAAGCTAAAAACAAGGAAGGATGTGAGCCAAAGGAGGACATATATTCATCCTGTGCTGACCTAATGTCCAGTACATTCCTGCAGATAGCCATATGGATCCTAGGCTGTCTGTCTGTGTCAGGAAATATCATGGTGATCGTAACTCGGCTAAAAGTCGGTCTACGGACACCATCAGAGATCTGTATCTTCGCACTGAGTTGTTCAGATCTGCTGACAGGTGTTTACTTGATCATAATTGGAAGTGTGGATGCGTACTATAGAGACGTGTACATTGACCACGATACAGAGTGGAAGGAGAGTGATACATGTAAATTGTGTGGTGTCATCAGTACGCTGTCCTCTCAGCTGTCATCATTCCTGCTTCTGTTCATCACGCTGGATCGTTTCATCCATCTTGTATTCTCCATGAAGGTGGTACACTATAGCCGTAGATCCACTACTGTAGCTTGTCTGATAGCATTTCTTGCTACACTTTTCACATCAGTTATCCCACTATTTGACAAGTCATACTTCGGTGACTACTACAGTAAGACGCCGCTGTGTCTCGCCTACGACTTCAGCCGTCGCTCCCGCGGCTGGCAATACACACTCGTCATGTTTATCCTGGTCAATCTCATCAACTGTGTCGTGACTCTCGGGTGCTACATCGCGATCTACGTCAGCGTGCACAACTCTGCCAAGTCCACAGACCCAGGATACAAGAAGGATGTGGCTCTCGCTAAAACACTATTCCTATTGGTTCTCACTGATCTCATCTGTTGGTTCCCTCTCATCTTCACGAGTCTGGCGGTCATCGGTGGTCACAAGGTCCCGCCAGATATGGTAGCCATGTTAGCGGTTTTTATACTGCCCATAAACGCAGCCCTAAACCCGTACCTGTATACGGTGAGAAGCATACAGAATGCTAGAGCGCGTTCTAGTGTACAAAAGGCGACACACAGAGAGACTGCTTCACAGCGAACTGAACGTATTGAAATACCCAATCGTTAATAGCATTATGTAAATATTTGTATCAATATGTGATTACCTCCCTGTTTTTCCCCTCAGATTTGCCTAAATTTCTTACTTTGGGGTGTTTTTATACCTAATTACACCTTTTAGCGGGTCTCCCCTGAAAATTTCAAAAAAGTGATATTTTTGGGACATCCTATTGTAGCCTACTGTACCCTCAACAGAAAGTCACTCGTGAAATGCATCTAAGCCACTACGGCTTTCAGAAATACTGTCGCCTTGCGTCGCACATAAGCCGAGATGCCAGAGCTGGCCTACCTAACTGTTCGAGATTTTTCCCGGACTAAGCATCAAGTTAATGTATTGCAATTTCGCCCATGTCAGTCGAGTGACGATTTTAACACACATGAATTCCATGATCCTAAGGATGCACATAATTATGTCAAATTTTAGGTCTATTGTATATTATATATAAGTGGTATGGAGATGTTTCAATAACAGTATGTTAATTATAACACCATTTTTGCCCCTATGGCCACACCCACTTTGCTAATTTCTATGAATTTAACAAATTTGAGTTAAATTTTACGTCAACATGCACTAATAATAAATCAATCACCGCCCAGAACAAACTCTGAAACCCGGAGACTATGCCTTGCGTTACCTATGCCCCATATACTTTATACACTATTGTATTCAACTACTTACACAACTACGGGGGTTTTACTTGATCATTTCTTTGTACGTTCATTTATTATATTATGGTTAACTATCTGTAAGTGTACATATATTATATACATTCTTTAATGTAAATATTACACTATACCTAATTTCTATGTATAACACATATTATTATAATCTATATATTATTTTGGATAGTTTTAGCTTTTGTATTATTATGGACATTAAACGCCGTCTTTCTACTTTCCCGCTATAGTACTAGAGCAATGGGTGGCGAAAAATCATGAAATATTTTTTCACGATTTTTTTGTCGAAAATCTAATAAATCTATAAATTTGGTACAGAAATAAACCGCTGGTACACTTAGATTTGTAATTTGGGCTCTAAATTGCCCAGGATGACATTATATTTGGAGCAAAAACACCGGCATCCCTAATTTTGCGGCCGTCGAATCCTCGACCATGTTTGCACGCTTATTTAAATTGTCCAGAGCCATATAATCCCAAATGAATATACACCCATTAGAAACGGCCATCACTTCCTGATACACATAATATATCAAAATTATAAAAATTGGCCGAGAAATATTCATTTTAAGGTAGGTGAAATACGTTTTTACGGACAATTCGCTAAACCCGGAAGTCTTAGGACCATTACTTTTCATTTTTTGGAAATGGTTTGCCTAATATTTTACATTGACAAAAATGAAATCAGGGGTGATGTACTAATTGGGAAAGGGTGTTGTTAAGCTATAAAAACA
>WNLI01078986.1:0-10887 GCA_025802215.1 Wirenia argentea
TTATTACATAATTATTGTGTAACAATCATACAATGTGTTTAATGGCTAGTTATTTATCTACTGACCAACAAAATGAATAAATTAATACTCAGGTCTATTTGGTTTAGTTAAAGATAGTACCCACAGTTGTTGTACCATCTTGCACCAAAATGGAAAGTGCCAGCTGCATACGCCAATTATTTAAAAAAAGATGGGCAGCTGATGCACCCTATTCATTAGGTCTGTTCACTGAACCTGTACCGCAGCTTTGAAACCCTCGCACTATGCGATGACATTCTGAAATGAATGAAAGGCGCCGGTAATCACCGTTATTATTATTCATTATTATTTCGTATTTCAGAACCATTGTCAACGAATCCCGTGGACCTTTTCCAGTGGTTACCAAAGGAGCATCTCTGTGTCCTAGTATACTTAGTGAGTTCAGTACAGTACAATGTAGGGTTTATACCAGGCCTGCCCAACTGGCGGCCCGCTAGCGCGGCATCTGGCCTGCGAATGTTTGATGAATTGAAAAAATAGTCTCTGCGATTAGTACTCAACCAGCATGATGTCTGTCAATAGTAGGCCTAGCAAGAAAAATTGATTCTGAATGCTGCTGCTCATTATTGTAGGCTACCCTAATAAAACAAGCAGGTGGTTTATTTTATATATGTATTACAAATGTATAAATGACATAAAAATTTAATTTGAATGTCCGGCCGGCCCTCCAATATATTCCTGATTTGCAATCCGGCCCGCGCGAAAATTTAGTTGGGTACCCCTGGTTTATACAGTAGTTAAATTTTTTACCATCGGCGAATTTGATTGGTTTATAGACAGATTTTCTGAAAAATATGACGCCATATCCTCTTTTTTATATTTTTTATCATAATGAGACAAGTGTCAAAAATAATCAAACTATTAGCAGATCAACTTGCCATAAATAATTCACCAATCATTATAATTTATTAATCCGCTATAACTAATCATGTGGGCTGTGAAATTTGTTTAAGTGTGAAAATTTGGTCCAATTTTTTGGTCTTTTTCAGACGACGAAATGTCAATGCCGACGCGGTTTCATTAGTTATAATTTCATTTCGTGTTTTCTGGCGGCTCATTTTGAATATTGTTACCAAATTTAGGCATTGATGTGAAAAGACAAAACTAGACAAAAATAATTTGTTATCTGATTTGGGTGTGCCGTTTTTTTTACGTTATTGTAAATAAGACCATGGCATGGGGGGATGGTTGTAAGCTGTATTACGTTTGTTATTCTTCATTAAAGTTCATTTCAAATGTGAATGTGTGATAGTATTTTCACTCGGCCGTATCTTTCCCTCGGCCTATTGGCATCGGGAAAATACTATTAGTTATTATTCAGTCTGGGGGTGGATACATCCCCAAGCTGACCGTATCTCCCAACGCCGCTTCAATGACAAAATTACCCCATCTTTCAACACCTTTTTTCAATCGCTTTGTAAAACAAAATTAATCTGCGATTGCCAGTACAAATTTTACTAAATTCTGGTAAATTGCGAACGTGCGCATGTGTTGATTTTTACATCCTGGTTGGCACAACGCATTGGATTCTGGGAAAATTTGCAGACACTGTTCGGAAAGTGACACCGGAAATGACATTTTCTAGCCTCCAATTTTACTAACGCTTTGCCGTATGTTATGGGTATTTGCATATTATACATCTTGTATCTGCACTTTTTGGTTTATACTTGTTTATATTAATGGCATCATTTGTATGTATCACCCCGTAACATTTCGTTTATACCATGTACACTGTACAGTAACATTCCATTTCTTTTCAGATAACGGTAATGCATTCGATGCAGGCCGGCTATATGGACAAGGCACAAAAATACACCGACAAAGCCCTTATGCAAATAGAAAAATTAAAAAGTTAGTCACTTTAGTTAGTGTCTTAGAAAGTTGGAGAAATAACAAATAGGCTATTTATCAGTTACTGTATTGCTCACCTTGGGTCCCGGTTTCAAGCCTGGGCCATGGCTAATCCTGGTTCAGACATTTTCCCATGTGTATCTGTATTTTTCTTGGGTAGGTAACTTACCCCTGCTTGCCTCCACTACATCAGTGGTTAAATTGAACATCTGGGTAGCTTTCATACAAATTCTGCTGGCTTCTTCCTGCTGTCTTTGAGTCATGGAAGGTGGAAATTTTCTGCCCACATCCGGTGGTTTTTCCTGGGTTCTCCGGTTTTCCCACTGTGATATCATGCAAATCTGGTGATTCACGTATCGCATCGCCTGTAGTTTCTCCACCAATCTGGACGTCTATGGATTACGATTATACAGAAGTTTGCTTTTGTCTCGTTTTTAGCATTTCCAGTGCAAAGGGAAATACTCATGTAAACTTGACCGCCGTTCTGACAGCCACTGTTTTCTAGTCCAACTATATCTGGCATTTAGCTTATAAATCGCAAATATAAATGTACCATGCAAATTTTTATATATAAAAACTTGATTATAAACGCCTACACATAAATTTGGTATAATATATTATATATGTAATTACTACAGTCTTGTGTGAAACAAGTCGCCTGATGTTTAATGTATAAATTTTAATGATTGTGTATGTGTTTCAGTGCTTGACGCAAACCCATTACTCTCATCATTTCAACTCATGCTCCTAGAACATATCATCATGTGTCGTCTTATTATGGGAAACAAATCCATTGCCATCCATGAAGTAAGTGATGTACTACGCTAAGTATAATAGACTACCTACTACAGTATACGGCGATCTGGTAGTCGACACTCGGTCATAACCTAGCCTAGTAGGTATTGGTGGAGAAAGTGGACTCTCCAGTCAACTCATGCTCCTAGAACATATCATCATGTGTCGTCTTATTATGGGAAACAAATCCATTGCCATACATGAAGTAAGTTATGTACTACGCTAAGTATAATAGGCTACCTACTACAGTATACGGCGATCTGGTAGTCGACACTCGGTCATAAGCGAGTAGTTATTGGTGGAGAAAATGGAGTATCCAGATTCCAGACAACTAACGCTCCTAGAACATAATCATCATATCTCGTAGTATGACCGAAGTAAGTGATTTTCTGACTGCGCTACGACTACAAGTATAATACTTTGAGGCCATCTGTCATGTACATTCCCTGATAGTCGACACCGGTCATAGGTTAGTAGTTATTGTTTGGGTTATGTATCGTCTTATGGGATGGCCATCTCTCATGTACATTCCCTGGTAATAGACACTCCGTCATAAGCTAGTAGTAAAGCAGGTAAGCTAGTAGTTATTGGTCAAGTAAATGGACTCTCCAGACAACTAATGCGCATAATCATGTGTTGTCTTATTATGGGAAACAAATCCATTGCCATCCATAAAGTAAGTGATTCACGTACTACGCTTCAAGTATAATACTTACTATAAGGCGATCTGGCATGTACATTCTCTGATAATCTGATCCTCTTACAACATATGAAAATGTAAATGCACATAGAACATATGACATGTCGTCATATGGGAAACAAATCCATTGCCATCCATGATGTAAGTGATTTACCTACAACTACAAGTACGGTTCACCTCGTGAGCTTCAAACATCTTATCTGATCCATATCACTCATTGTGTCACCCACTTGCTAAAATCTATTGACTGTGATAAATTATTCATGGACAGTGAATCTGTACCTAACGCAATTTATGTCATGTTTACGAGTCTTTGTGGATTGAATTGTGCCCAGGCTCTTAACGTATTGTAATAATGCTAGATGAAATTATTTAATATCATCTTGTAACATTATTCTATTCGATCCCCAGATATTTCAAGCATGTCACGTTTGTCAACAACATCAAAAACTTTTCACATCACACGGAGGGCAACTGCATACTCTACTTGTTAGTACTTGTATATCTTGTATTCTTTATAACAATTTATTGTCCACGTCGCCGAATGGTTCAAAGCACTGGTACGCTGATAAAGCGATCACGATGCTATGCGTTAGCCATGGGTTCAATGACGTCAATTTTACCCATAAATTAAAATTGGTTAGACTTTGCTCTGTGTACCAGCCACATGACAAAGTCAGAAAGTAACCTGCGATAAACTAGTGTCCTGTCCACGCGGTGCACTGTGGCTTCGCATATGTACAGTACATTACATTGTTCCGATTCGCACTGCGAATCTGGATAAGCTCCGGATTCTATTAGCCACTTCAGAAACTACAAAGGAATTACTCTTTTATGTGGATTAGTAATTTATTCTTTTAGTGGAATAAGGGAGATAATAAACTGACCTTGAATATAATGGTACCAGTGCAGTGTTACTGTCGTAGATTCAGTAATACCCAATCCATACTTTCACTGCCCATGCGCACAAGCCGCACATATTATTGAAATTTTGGATAACAGTTTTTACAGTTAATCTCGAGAGCTTATCTATGCTAAACCACCTACTGCAAAAACCACGTACCTTTACATTATTTGAGTTCACCCGCAATTCCGCATGTTGTGTAAAAAGCATGTACCTCTAATCCAATCAAAAAGTGTGAAAAAGACATTTGAAATGTGATATGTGACCCAATTTACCATCAAACTTGTAGCCATAAATGTTGCTGTTAAACCACAGAGCTATAAGGTAGGCCTACGTAGTTTTCACAATGTTAATTTGTAAAATCAAAAATAGACTTAATAAAAATTGTAAAAACCTCGCAACTCGCTATAGTTACATGCGTTTTGCATCAGACAATCTTTTCATTGATTTTTAACTCGTTGATTGCCAAGGACGTATTGATACCTCAAAAACATATGGGATATGAGGATGCAGGGCTATGCAGGCAGTCAAAGAATTAATTAATTTCCTAGGTACGTGGTCAACAATATGTATTCAAATCCACATGGGATCCTTCACCAACCTAAACTAGATCTAACATACTGGTGTTTTGAATAAACATGTAGCATCTGTGCTATACCAATTTGTCCATATATTGCAGGGGTTATACGCAATGTCCATGAACTGTATGGAGGCAGCAGAGGCGCAATTCAAAACCGCATTACAGGTTGGTCTACTAAAATTACATTCATTACCAAATTATTGAACTGTGATTGACTTCAGTAAACGTAGCATACCACACAAAACGTTTTCACTATAGAATGGCGTTGTAATGTTCAAAATAAGCTACATGCATTTTCAGTGTAGATGCTGAGCTTTTGTCATCCGCTAGCATCCCCTGTACGGCGTGAGCGTCTTCTTGACTTCAAATTTTATCTGAAAAATTCTTGGGGTCACATTACTGTATGACCAAAGTTTAATCAACTCGACAAACGGGTCAAGGGGAAATCGCCAGGGGGAGAATCAGATAACAAAAAATAATCTTAAAATACTTTCAAAGATGTTCTCCAAGCGCGATTGGTGTATACGGCCTGTCACATGAACTGCCTAGCTAGCTCACTGCATTACTTTTTTCCAGTTTAATCAAATAGTTTTGTCGCTTGTTTCTTCTCGTACTTGCGTAATTGTTTGTGTAACATATTATTTGTTACAGTTATCACAAAGCGGTGGATTGCCCACGTTTATCCGACTGAACTTGGCAATGGTGTACCTACGCATGAACCGAGTAGCTTATCTCGCAACATTTCTTCCCTTTCTATCAGATCGATCATAGAATTTTGTCACATGTTTCTTGTTTATAACATTATCTATTATTGTTGTTTTTCCAGTTATCACAAAGCGTTTATCCGGCTGAACATACGCATGAACCGGCTCACTGCATTGCTTCTCTTTCTACCAATTTGATTGTATTCTATGTCACTTGTTTCTCTTTTTGGTATAACATAATATTGTTGTTGTTTTTACAGTTATCACAAAGCGGTGGATTGCCCACGTTTATCCGACTGAACTTGGCAATGGTGTACCTTCCCATGAACCGACTAGCTGATCTCACCGTATTACTTCCCTTTATTCCAGTTTGATCGTATAATTATTATGTCACTTGTTTCTTTTTGGTATAACATAACATTGTTGTTTTTCCAGTTATCACAAAGCGGTGGATTGCCCACATTTATCCGGCTGAACTTGGCAATGGTGTACCTACGCATGAACCACCTGGATGATCTCACCACTTTACTTCCCTTTTTATCAGTTTGATTGTACATTTTTCACTTGTTCCTCCTCTTTGTTGTTTTCTTTCTTGTTTATAACAATATTATGTCTTGCAGTTATCACAAAGTGGTGGATTGCCCACGTTTATCCGACTGAACTTGGCAATGGTGTACCTCCGCATGAACCGGCTAGCTGATCTCACCGTATTACTTCCCTTTATTACATTTTTGATCATATACTTATTATGTCACTTGTTTCTCTTTTGTATAAAATAATGTTGTTTTTCCAGTTATCACAAAGCGGTGGATTGCCGACGTTTATCCGACTGAACTTGGCAATGGTGTACCTCCGCATGAACCGGCTGGCTGATCTCACCGTATTACTTCCCTTTATTCCATTTTGATCATACAATTTTGTCACTTATTATTTCTCTTACCTTTGTTTGTATTATGTCAGCTTATGACAGCGGATCTCACCGGATTACCTACCTTTTGACCAGTTTGATTGTATATTATGTCACTTGTATCTGTCTTTTTCAGTTATCACAAAGCGGTGGATTGCCGACCTTTATCCGACTGAACTTGGCAATGGTGTACCTACGCATGAATCGGCTAGCTGATCTCACCGCTTTACTCACTCATGTTGTACCCGAAAATCTCCCCGTCAAGTAAGATGGAAATTATATTACATACTGTAGTTCTATATAATTTCCTAATCCAAGCACAAGGCTACATGCTAATGTCAGTACTCCAGGAAATAACATGAAAACATAATATTGTAAATACTGCACAGGCCACGAATGCAAGTATTGTATTTTATTTTATTTTGCCAAAGTGACTGCTATTTATGACGAATCCAGCTAGACATTAGTCTAGTGTATAAGTATTTAATTTCGCCGATCGAATATGTCGCGACTTGGTGCATCATGCCGTTTTCGCGAGCTTTTTATTTCGCATAGGGTGCTATCATGCGTATACATGCATGATTGTGTACTAAACAATTTGTGTTTTGAAATTTCGCGATGTGTCCTGGCTCGCGAAATT
Organism: Wirenia argentea; assembly: GCA_025802215.1. Taxonomy (NCBI): domain Eukaryota; kingdom Metazoa; phylum Mollusca; class Solenogastres; order Pholidoskepia; family Gymnomeniidae; genus Wirenia; species Wirenia argentea. The sequence continues at coordinate 7,121 of WNLI01078986.1, forward strand.
TCGCGAAATAAAACACCTCAGACAATTTTTCACTCTTCCGTTATTACGGTACAGTAGTTTACTCGCTACAGTCAAAGGGAGATAATTTGGCACCTGCCAAATTTTGCTATTGTAGTGGGTTGTGTATGCATCTGACGCAATCCTGTCAATGGAATGGATGTCGGTTCGACAACCGCATTAAACTAATTTAACCATTTTTAACTTGGCCTCCCCTATCATGGTTAATGTTTGGGTACACATATCTGGGGGACACTAGCTCAGTGTTAAAGTGCTTGCCCACAGATCCCAGGGTCCCGGGTTCAAGCCTGGGCTGCGGCAAATGTTTGTGTAATTTTCCCTGTGTTTCTGTAATTCTCTTGGGCAAGGAATTTACCCCTACTTGCCTCCACTAGTTCAGTGGCTAAATTGTAGGAATTCTACTAGCTTCTTCCATCTGCCTTCAGATAATGGAAGATGGAAATATCCTGCCCACGTCTGGTGGTTTTCTCTGGGTTCTCCGGTTTCCTCTCCAATTAATTTGTTGTCTTAAGTGGGATTGAGTTATTACATCTACCAATGATAGGGAATAGTAGGAGGTGTCGCATTTTGTCACCAAAAAATCAACTGTGCATAACTGGCGATCAGCAATGATCGTAACTTGGTCCGAGTAATGTGACTGAGAGTCAACAAAGTTTTTATTAGATAACAGCTGTGTTAAAATTAAACGTCAGCTGAATAAACTTTTTCGAGAATTTCAAAAACTGTTTGATGTTGATATTAATTTCATCTAAGACTTCTTTGTTGTTATAAAACATTATGTACCCTAATATACAATCGTTTTGACCTGTTGCAGATCTCACACACTCAAAGCCTCGGCGTATTTCGTACAAGGATTGCAAGCATTTTTTCAGTCAAGATATGCTGATGCAAAGTAAGTTGAAATTGTACCACTAAGTGCTTACTGGATTTGTATGAAGTCCCGGTATTGACACTCTTATAGACTTCAATAACTAAAACTAAGTAATTCACCGTTGTATGCTCCGAAGTGGCTAATAGAATCTGGAGCTTATCCTGGTTCGTAGTGCAAAACGGACCAATGCAATGTATACGGTCAAAGCAACACTCTACGTACCGCCTGGACAGGACAGTAGTCTATGCAACCCAATTATAGGAAACTTACTTATCCATTCTGTAGACCATGCCACACATTTCTATCCTCGACAACCCCAACCACGTCATTTGTTCTTCAAATTTGCTTTCATCCCAAATTTGCATTTGATGCTAAGGTTGTGACTTGTGATTTCAATCCCTGGCAAGGTAATTAATGCATCTGAAAAATTTACTCCGACCCGGGAGATGGTTTTTAGAAATTTAGTAAGATATAAATTTTCTGTGATTTGTTTTGTATTTCCTGTAATTTTGTCATGTGAGTCAGCATGCCATACACCGCTGTATGCCGCCATATACGCCTAACCAATTAGTGTCTAATTAATTATTTAATTGGAATATCGCAGTTAATTTTGTCAGTTTCACTTTCCGAAATTGTTAGATTTTAGTTGGTAAAAGACTTCCCCAGACAAAATCATACCATAGGCGGTATGCAGCAGTACACCGGACACAGACTCGCGTGGGATTTTTCTGCATTTGCTGTAATCTTGTCAAACGTTAACAGGAGGTATTTGAGAGAAACGTTGCGGATGGCGAATGAAGAGGACCTCAACCGATTGACGTCTTGTTCCCTCGTACTGCTCGGTCATATATTCCTCTCACTCGGCAATCACCGCGTTAGTACATCAGTGTATTCAATGTTACTGATGATGATGATGCGTATGATGCATCCCGATTTCATGAAATATTGTCTGGTAGATTCTGTAGCCATGAGCAAATGTCCACGTCAAATGCAGCGAGACCATCACTTCCATTTGGGGAACCAAAGACTGGGCAGGTGAGGATGTGGTCGGCTGTTTGTTCGCGGTTGCCACATGGACACTCAGGGGAGCTAAATCCTCATTGGTGCATGCATGCCTTAGAAGCGCCCAATACCAGTTCGGAGACGGTTCGGTGTTGTCCTGTTTTTCTGGGGAAGATTAGTGCCAGATGGGTGTGTGTCTGTAGCTTCATAGAATACTTTGTGTGCATAATTGTTAGCACTAGTACATACAAATAAACCTAAAAACTAGCCTCATACATTTTATGAACTCCCTATGTCATCATACCGTTATATCCTTTACACCCAAACATGTGAAAATCGCCGCTAATTGGTACAGTGATGTCATTTGAGGTATTCGCAAGCCAATCCTTGACCACTATGTTTGGTCTGAATTGACTCGTATGGGGAGTAAATTAACTATGCAAGGTAGACACCCCAAGCACAAATTCAATTTACAAGGCTAAGTTCTACCATTGTGTTTTTTAGTAGTTTGTGGTATAAGTTAACTGCACTTAGTAATTGTGGTGAGAGGCGGGTATTATGTGCCTGAGGTGGAATGGTGGATGCTTTCTACCTCTAAGCTGTTGCTCGTATTGTACTTTCTCTGCCCCTCCTTCCTCATCTATCCCTTCATCCCTATACCCACATAAGTTAGGATCGTTAGGAGCTATGATTGGGGCCATCATAGTATCAGACTTGTTACTCATAGTACAGATAAATAAATAATTACATTTTAACAACAAATTTATATTTACACTACCTAAGTTGAATTAACCGTAATTATTTCGACGACCGTCGGTCATCTTCCTCAGAAGAGTGAAATCCCAATTCACAGCGTAAAAATATTCCTGCCAAGGGGAGGTGATTTGGCAGGAATTACACTGCTCCAGAAAATCCTTTTGGATCAAACTTCACATGTGCGTCATGAACAGGGACGAGGGGGCCTTTCAACTCTCATATCATGCATTAGTCTGGAGCAGCGTAATTCCCGCCAAATCACCTCCCCTTGGCAGGAATATTACTACGCTGTGAACTGGGACTGAGGAAGATGGCCGATGCTCATCGAAATAATTATGGTTAATTCAACTTAGGTAATGTAAATATAAATTTGTTGTTAATTGTGATAATCCTACCTGATGAAATTATTTAGTAATTACATTTTGTTGCAGGAGGCAATGAACATGGTAACGCCAGCGATGCAACTTGCCGGGAAAATCCCCGACGTCCACATACAACTCTGGGCTTCTTCTTTACTCAAAGGTGGGTAAAACATTGTGTTATAATGACATTCATTTGTCAACAAAATTTTCTGTTTGTCAATATTTTTAATGGGTATCTTGCATCAATGGCTTAGTGTGCAAAAATGCAATATTTTATTTAGTCAATTGGAAAATTTAATGTAATTACCATCATGGTCTGCTGTGTAGCTAGTTGGTGTAGTGAATAGAAAGTGTCCAAATCTTTACATATGAAGTCTTTACAGTTTACAAATGAAATGGCCTATGGCAATAAAAATCGAGGATGTAAAAACCAGGTAGTTATTCAAAGATTCAACCAGAATGTGTGTTAGGTGCTGGGATGACTTTAAATATCGTTCAATTTTGCTGTCTATAACCCAGGCACGTTCATGTTCTGCGTGTAGTTAAGAGAAAAATAATACTCGCGTCCATGTAGTGTACGGTATTTATTAGTTGTACGTTTAATAGTTATCGATTTGTTTGTGCAATTACGTTTCATTTGAAAAAATGTTTTGTATGCAACTGACATTTTGTGAAAGAACCCGCTCTACGTCATTACATTCTGCGTCGATTTTTCTGTCGCTAAGCCTCCAATTCCTGAAAGTGGCAGGCCGCACATC
>WNLI01079096.1:0-10886 GCA_025802215.1 Wirenia argentea
CACGAGCGTTCATTTCATCATAACAGTAAGCATTACCCAGTTCACTTGTGAGAAAGTCATTATTCATAACATGATCTCTACACATACCGGTAAATTGTTCGACTTCTGTTTTAACAGTAACAGGTAGAATGTCACCCAAGTTTACAGTCTCGTCGTTAGAAAACACATTCCTTGTTATTTCAATCATATTTTCATCAGAATGTACATTACCAACAGCAACCTCAGATGCGAGAATGTCTTTATCCGAAATCACCTCCGTATCTTCAATTTCTGTCTTTATATGAACCACTGGAGCATAATTCATAGTTTCGTCGGCACAAACAACATTCCCAGTAATATCTTCACCCATGTTCTTGCTACAAGTTCCATTGCGCTCTTCATTCGTATAAATATCTTCACTTTGTAATAGTAAGTTATATATACTGGGTGAGTTAGAAGTTTGTATAGAACATATAAAGACTAGAATTATATATGTTATAGGCATATACCATAGATTTAAGATAATACCAAAATGTCCGTTAAGAAATTTGCTATAGAATAAATAATTGCATTTGCCAAAAGCTTGATGTGTTCTAAAACTGTTGCTTGCGACGGATCTGGCAGATCATGTTAGGATAGAGGATGTCCTGCGTAGATCTAACCAGACTTCTGTCTCCGAGTTGGTTCGGAGTGCTCGACTTCGGTGGCTGGGACACGTGTTACAGATAGATGAGTGATGAACGTATACCCAGAAGGAGCTTGGACTGGACCCCTGGGAGCTCTCGCCCTTGTGACCGTCCTCAAACCAGATGGATGCACGTGACTCTGAGAGATCTTAAGAGCTGCGGAATTCATTCTATGGAGGAGCCCCTGATCAGGCTAATTGGCGGTCTATCATCTATGGCCTGATGAGAGCCTCCGGCTCTCAAAAAAGGTTAATGATGAGGATTATGATTTTCCAAATATCCAAATATCACACAACTATTACAGCCAAAATGAAAAGCTACAGTTAATGATTCTATCAATCAATGGGATTGGTTTTATTTGGGCATGGTTTTCCGGACCTCAGTAAATCAAGCTAACATAGGCTACTGTCCCAGTCTATAGTTTTATAACATTCAAAAGACCCAAGTCTTGTGCAGTAGCTCGGGGGTAGAGTGCTCGACTAGAGATCCAGAGGTACGGGGTTCAATCCCATGCCGCGGCAATCATGTCTGGCATTTTTTCCTGTGTTACTCGGTCAGTAAATCGGTGAGGGGACTTCCGATCGACCACCGACATCTGAGGCCAACTCAGCCTTTCACCCTTTTAACACTGTCACAGATCGACAAATGAGTACCAGCTGGCTGTGGTAGGGGACCCGCTTGGAATTAAGTCTTTAATTAGACTTTAGCGCTTATCCCGGTATTCGTCAGTGGCAGTGTCAGCACCCGAAGAACCTACTAATTAACTTTATACTGATAAAATAACTTCCTAACAAACATTTTCGTATATCATACCCTATGGTAAATGGTATATATTTTCTAGTATGTTCTATACAAACTTATATCTCACCGTATTTGTTCAGCAGTATCCAGATCTTCATCTATAATTTCTTTCTTTGTCGTACAAAATTTATCATTAAAGTTTCCAATTGATTTTGCATCTACAATACTGTCCATTGATTTACCATTTTCGGAAATTCTATCAAGACAGAGAATAGGATATTTTCCGAAAGATTTGACCATTTCCAGAGTATTTTGGCCCACTATAACTCCAGACATTCCTTCTTTGGGCTTTCTTGTAAACGTTCGTATTTTTTTATGAGTAAAAGACTTGTGGGAGTACCTCTTCTTTCTATATTTCTTAGTAATTCTGTTATGTGTCAAATTATCCTTTTTAGTAAACTTTATTGGACCATAGGTACTATTTTCAACATCTGGTTCTGTGCGGTTTTTATTTTTTGTGAAAGAACATTGATTTATAACACAAATATCCTTCTTTGAGCATTTAACATTCGGGGAGTGAACAGTTAAATCATATTCTGTGATATTATTCAAGGAGTGTTGTTTTATATCAGCGTGCGGTCTACCGCATATTACACTCCTATTAGCAGAAATTGATTGAGCGCTTTCATCGACCTTTGTACAGGAGATATTTGGTTCATGCTCAACGTCCATTTCACGATCAGTTAACCTTCTGATATCGTTGCTTGTATGGGGTATATCAGACTTGACATCTGGCGGTTGATCGACTAAATTGTCCGTATTATCCTTCTTAGCACACCACACACTCTTCATCATTACCACTCCCTTTATGAAAGTATCAACTGGCAGGTTCAGAAGTCTGTCAACCTTCATTGTATCATTGGTGGGTTGAGATACTAGAGTGTTACGTACCAATGTGGGCATTGTATGGGTGGCGGGTGATTCTTCTTCATTAGTGGTCAAGTCTATGACACAACTCTCTGATGTTTGTGATGGTACGTTTGGTGACTCGCGAGGTTCAAACTGAAACTAAAAGTTTACCTCTAATATATAGTACAGATGGAATGTAAAGACAGACAATCTCTTCCACACACAAACAAATCAATTGAACAGCATAATGATGACGTACAATAACTATCCAAATGATGTGGTTAATGAAAGCAACTTGTCGTCGAGTCAAATGGGCGTATACTCAAACGGATGTAAAATCAACTTTTTGCGCAAAAAATAATTTATTTTAATTACGCCTGCCCTACATCCCTTCAGTTTGCCAAAGGGCGATTACTCTAGCGTCTTTTTAAGCGCAATATTGTGCAAAATCTACAAAAATGCCAATTAAACGGATGTAAACTGCAGTAGATACGTCGATTTGATTGACATATACATCCGTTTGACTGACATTTTGTGACCTAGATTTTGTCCAGTATTAAACGAATGGTGTCAAAAGGATGTAAGATACCTTGCCTAAGAATATGAGACCACAAGTACACAACCAACACACATATCAGACAAACAATGAATTTTGGTCGTTCTTCGGGAATCGATCTTTGGATCTCGCACACTACGCAACACCCGCCATGGAAACATGACAAGTTGACATGTAACCTACTGCTACGAGTCTGGGTGGCTACTAATATTTACAAAATGAACTACGCATTATCATAGGGGACAGTAGCTCAGTGGTAGAGTGCTCGCCTACAGATTTCGGGGTCCCGGGTTCAAGCCTGGGCCGCGACAAATGTTTTCCCTGTGTTTAAGTCATTCCCTTGGGCAACGAACTTACCCAAATTGCCTCCACTAGTTCAGTTGGTAAATTGAGCATCTAGGGAATGTGTAGCTTTAGTAGGAATTCTGCTGGCTTCTTCCCTCTGCCTTCGCGTCATGGAAGGTGGACAAAATTCTCCACCAACTCACAGTCGGCCGCTTTAAACTGTAACAGATCATAGCTTGATTGTGCCTAGATGTTGCTGTCGATCTATCTGCCTGCAGTTATATGACAGTCTCACTGAGTGATCCTAGTCAGTCTACTGACTAAAACTATTATCATCATCACGTGAACTAACCCATTTGTCTTGGTTAGCTGGCTGACCATGTTCTCCAACACCAGTAACTGTGAATGAATATCAATCAATCAATAAGTCAATCAATTAGCAGTAGATCAATTGTAGAGTGTTAACCTTGAAATCTTGGGTTCCCATGTTCAAGCGTGGGCTGCGGTACAAACATTTTTGCGACTGTAATTCTTTTGGGCAAGAAATTTACCCTTGCTTGCCTTTACTAGTTCACTGGTTAAATTGAGTATTTGGGAACTGGATAATTTTCCTAGAAACTCTGCTGACTTCTTCCCATGTATACCATCCCATGGCCCACATAGGCATCAATAATCTCACCATTTACCAATCACCATTAGGACTACTCACAGTACACCAGATCAAAGCAAATACTGAGTATATACTGTAGCTGATATCAAATCATTAATAACTAATCAATTATGATTATCTTCAGTTCGAGCGGAACTGATCATCCACAAAGCGCAGTTGCATCCATTCTGAAGAGGGGGGTCGGATTCTTCAGCTGAAGTGTGGTTTTTTAGCTGGAGTCTGGTTGACTGGTGAGTATGGATGCAGTAAAGAATTAAAGATGGCATTGATGATGACATAATAGGCCAGTCCTGGATGACAAAGGTTTTCAGAAAGTCTCATTTAGGAATAATATGTCGCCTAACTGAATCACCGACCATTCATTGCTCAATCACTAATGTGCTCTGTAATACTTATGGATTCACACTCAAACAAGCAAATTCACTAGACCATGACCATTGATGTAATCTAGAATGTGTAGGCCTACCTCACAGTATTGTATAACTGGTACTGTCAATGAAACTCACCATCAATATATGGTGCATCCTCCGACTTCTGCTTGTCGATTAACAGCGACACATGTAAGGCTTCAGAACTGTGAATATCATCATTGTCTGGGTATCCAATTTCAGTATCACTGATGTCAGTGTTTATGATAGGATGATTATCTGTAGTAGTAGATTCATTATCAAGTGGAAATGGAGTTTGATTGTTCAACAATGGATAACCGATTGGCATGGTACCAGATGTATAAATCGACTCAATTTGAGGATCGAGAGATTGATGCGCGATAGATTGAGGACACACAACATGGGAATCTTCTGAAATTTTAGTAAGAGTTACAGCACGTGAGGGACGAGTTACAGTTTCTGGTAGATTCTGTGGTAATGGAGGAACACGTTTTGATGCAGGATTGCATGGGGAAGAAGTTTCTGATAAAGGAATACTTTCGGATAAAGGAACCGTTTCTGATGAACGAACACTTTCTGCTGAATAAACACTTTCGGATGAAGGAACACTTTCTGATTGTCTCTTACGTTTAGTAGGAATGTTTAAGGTAGTGATCGATTTGCTTTGAGAGAAACGACGAGGTGGATGTCTTAATCTCGTTGGTCGAGTCTGTACAGTGTCTGTTGATTTGTGAGTACTATTCGATGATTTCTGAGTACAAATTGATGATTTGTGAGAACTTGGTGATTTCTGACTACAATCTGGTATCGTCTGAGTACAATCTGGTAATGTCTGAGTACAACTAGGCGAGTTTTGAGTACATCTTTCAGATTGTTTATATCGTGGCAATTCTATCGTAGCAGTTACTATTTTGTTATTCGACAATTTCAATTTGATTTCCTTAGTTGGACGATTTATTGGCAGAGGAAATATTAATTTACACTTTGGTTTGTGAGTGGTGTTAGGTTTTATACGCAACATTAGTGGGCAACTTGGTATTACTGGGCAACTTGGTATTGTGTCCTTTTGTAGGTTGGTTATTTGTATGGTTTCAGTATTTTGTAGTTTGTATGTACTTTCGGAGTGTATAGGTGGTTGTGGATTCAATGATTTTATAAATTTTGTTAGTCTAACATCTTCTGTGGGATTTGTTTGTAGATAATCATGATCTAATCTATGATGTGCTGACTTTGTCTTCGTGGTTGATGCATCAGTAGATACGCTTTCTGTGACTTCAGTAGCATCGGTACAATCCATATTTTCCTCGCTTCGATCAGGATTCATCACCAACGATTGTACTGTCTTATCCAGCAAGCTCAATGGATTGGTGGTGGTAAACTTGGGATCGTGTAATGGTTGTGGGTTAACGAGAGATTCGGTCACATTTTCGGTGGACTTAACGTGAGGATCGGTTTTAATCTCTGCGGTGATGTCCATCAGCGATTGATCAATCAATTGAGTAGATTCAACAACATTATGGATTAACTTGGAACCGGCAGCAGGAGACTGGGTTTTCTCTGGTGTTTTGGTCTGTGATCCATGAACACCTTCGAGTGACTTAGCACTCGTAGCAGTAGGCTGGGGTTTATCGGGTGTTTCGATCAGAGATTCAACAACACTTTCGGTTGACTTTACACTTGTAGCAGCAAGCTGGGTTTTCTCATGTCTTTTGATAAGAGATTCAACAACTTGGAGTGACTTGGCACAGTCAACAATAACAGGCTGGGCTTTCTCTGGTGTTTTGGTCTGTGATACAGGAACACCTTCGAGTGACTTAGCACTCGTAGCAGCAGGCTGGGGTTTATCAGGTGTTTCGCTCAGCAATTCAACAACACTATGGATTGATTCGGCACTGTCAACAACAGCAGGCTGGGTTTTATCAGGTGTTTTGATCCGCGATTCAACACAATATATTATCTTGGAACAGGCAGCAGGAGACTCGGTTTTCTCTGGTGTTTCAGTCAGTGATTCATCAACACTATGGATTGACTGGACACTGTCAACAACAGCAGTTACAGCAGGCTGGGTTTTCTCTGATGTTTTGGTATGAGATACAGGAACACTATCCGTAGAGTCGGCATTGGAGACACAAGATGTTGGCGGATCCGTTGGATTGATCTTGCCCAAGGATGCGGTAAAGTTCTCCAACCAATGAGGTATAGCTGATGTGTCTGAAACAAACATTTTGTTCAATTATTACATCGGGAATAGCACAGTCGGGGGGTAAAGCATTGAACTGTCATTCATTTGGTATCCAAGGGCCGTGGGTTCGGATCTCGGACTGTGCAATCAATGTTTTATTTGGAATTGAAAATTGATATGAGAGTATTCTGTGGGTGAGAGCAAGCACATTACACTCAGTTTACGAAATCGGCAAAATTGGTACTGATCGTATATTCGCTTTTACAGTTGGCTAATCATAATGTTAGGACTAAGGTGCTGTTACTAAGGCTCTATAACGCGGTGCAACTCACTACGGGTGACATCTACTGTAATTTAATGGGCGGTATATGAGAAGCGCTTTACATTTAACTGTATCAATAATTGGTAAAACTTGGATAAGTGATGAGAGCCCTGTGGAATACAAAATCTCTTGAGTGCAAATTTATGTACAGGTCTGTGCTGTATGTGGGCGGGCCGCAGGGATAGCTCAGTCGGCTATTAAAGCGTACCATTCATTTGGTATCCAGGGTCGCGGGTTCGATCTTGGACTGTGCGATCGGCGTTTTATATCAAAATTGTTCCGAGATATTTCTCGGTCCGTCGGTGTTCTGTGGGTGAATTTTTTTCCCACTTGTATTTATGTATGTGTGCACGAATATGCTCGCCTCGCGCGCACGCATCTTGTGCGCACAAACGCCACAAATATTTTTCTAAAAAAGTCAGCCCCCCGAACGAAATCCTAGTGCCGCCCTTCATTGTGCGAGGCGTAATTTGAGGTCGGACAATTCATTTCTTAGGTGGAGACGGCGTTCTTCGATTTCACGATGAACCACACACAGGATTCCAATCCATCATCATGGATTCCATGTTACCGGTACTCAGCGTCCGTGGAACGTAGGCCTACTCTACAATTTAATATATAGTAGCCTAGCCAAACAATAAGTAACTAAACCATCACCAAAAACTTACTGTTTCGTGTGAAATCCATGCACCCGCGGACTTTGTACTCTGCCAGCCTTTCGTCCAGCCACACCACAAACTGGACCTGGGTTGGAGTCTCCATCACACTGACAAGTAGCTCAAACGACTGCTTGCTGTAGTCTAAATTATTCAACTTCATTTTTTCACTGTTTTAGTGTTCACCCAGTAACTTTATCACAAAGTCTCAGCTCTGAATCGTCTAAACATTGCAGATAAACTAGCTAGTTGCAGAAATTTAGAAAGTGTTTCGACGACGTCCACCATGTTGGATTTTACCCGAGTTAAGCTAGCCCGATATTTCCAAACAGTTTCGATGTCGCATTATACCCAGTTGCAGAAAAATCCCATGGACAGATAAATCAGAAAACCAACTCGAAGACAAACATCTCGCCGCGTCGGAGGGTCAAACATTTTTGGACATCTTGAACGATAACAGCATGACTCAAATCGTCGATATACCAACTCGTGAATGCAATACGCTGGATCTCATCTCAACAACAACTCCAGGACTCATGTCAAAAACAAAAGTAATTGACAAGTTTAGTGACCACGATGCCATTCAGTGCACCATGGAAATTCATATACCACCCATTAAGAAACCCAGAAGAACCATTTTACGCTACGACAAAGGTAACTACACAAAAATGAAAGAAGAGGCCTCTAAATTCTCCAAGGAAAGATACTTCAACGGCAACCAAGGTAGAAGATCAGTTAATGAAAACTGGGAAATGTTCAAATCGTTCATCAATAAGACTGTAGCGGACAACATCCCAAGTAAATTGAGCAAGACCAGGCAATCACTACCATGGGTCAACAACAAAATCAAAGCTATGATTCGACGAAAGAACAAATTACACGCGAAGGCGAAGAAGGATGGAAGTGACGAAGCGTTGGGCAAATGGAAAAAAGCCAGAGCAAATGCAAAAAAAGAAATTAGTAAGTCACACGACAACTATGTCAATGAAATGATTGGAGACGTTAAGGCTGATTCGAAACCATTCTGGAAATACATCAAACGACAGAAAAAAGACAATGTCAGTATTCCACCACTCCATAATGACAATAAAAACAATATGAGCGAATCTGACAAGGATAAGGCAGAAACGTTAAATAACCAATTTACGAAAGCATTTACCAAAACATCACGCACTGAAATACCTTACACAACACCATCCTATCCCAAAATGGAACAAATTAACGTTACCAGAACTGGTGTAAACAAACTACTACACGGGCTAAAAGTCACAAAAGCTGCTGGACCTGATACCATCCACCCAAGAATACTGAAGGAACTTGCCGATGAAATCACCGATATACTGACTCACATATTCCAACAGTCTATAAGGGAAGGAGAGATACCGGACGACTGGAAGACGGCAAACATATCACCGATCTACAAGAAGAATGATAGAACAATGCCAGTTAACTACCGACCCGTGTCTCTTACATGTATCTGCTGCAAAATCTTGGAGCACATCGTGTGTAGTAGTATAAATTCTCACCTGGACGAGCATAACATCATTAGCGACAAACAACACGCCTTCCGAAAAAAGCACAGCTGCGAGACTCAATTATCGTTTGTGATAGATGACTGGGCTAAATCGCTTGACTCAAGAAAACAAGTGGATACGTTTGTACTCGATTTCGAGAAAGCATTCGATACAGTTAACCACGAGTTACTCAAGACCAAGCTGCATGGCTACGGTATCGATGTTACAACATTAAAATGGATTGACGCTTTTCTGAGCTATCGCAAGCAACGTGTTGTCGTAAATGGAACTAGCTCCACTACATCGGACGTAATATCGTGCGTGTCACAGGGAACTGTTCTGGGACCATTGCTTTTCCCCATATACATTAACGACATCACAACATACATCAAATCAAATATTCGACTTTTCGCTGATGATTGCGAAATCGAGACAGAAGAGGATTGTGAAACATTACAACAGGATATAGATCGACTAGGAGCTTGGGGCAGAACGTGGGATATGCGATTTCAACCAGCCAAATGTAACATGATGCAACTGAACCGGAAAGTTCTCTGAATGACCTACAAACCCCAAAACGAGTTACTAGACACATGCACAATAATCATTATATAAATTATATTCTTTATTTTTCAAAAAAGAACATGTTAAAAACCTGAGCTCACATGAGCTCATTGGCCTAATATTTACATTTAACATATACACACAGTATGTACAAGACAACACATAAAATACATACAATACAATAAAATACACCACTTCAGGGTACACGATAAAAACTACACTAGTTCCATGCACAGTAGCATGGGTACAATGAAACATACAAATTAGTATTTTTATTAATTTTTCTCATGCAATTTTACATATTTTTTTGCAATTCATTATATACTTTTACATTTTTTTTTTCAGATTTTATTTACATGTGTATGCACATAAACATGAACAAAAAGTACACCATTGAAAATAAAGTTATTATGTTAAAGAATTGTTTCTCAATTTGAGACATTGAAATAAAAAATTTCCTATTAGAGTATTTGGGTTCACATTGGAGAACAGTGACGTGAGTTTGCATTTCGATGGCCAATGTGTATAATATTTTGGCAAAAGCGACATTCTGATATCTCTGTAACGTGGACATATTAAAGAAAAATGTAATTCATCTTCCACGTGATTACTGTTGCAGAGACGACAATGGCGGAGTTCAGGACTTGTGCCGTCATATCTCCCAGTCTCTATTGCTAAGCAATGTGCACTACATCTCATTTTAGTTATAATATTTCGCCAGTTGTCAACCTTTACGTCGCTAAGATACGACTCGCGACCAAAAGATACTTTTATAGATTTGTATAAGACAAGTTTCGAACTAGATTGAAGATCATTGTGCCACGACTGTATAAATTGGTCACGAATTCTTTCTATAATTACATCCTGAGAAACTTGGATGCGATCGCTACCCCATATATGCGCAAAACCCAAATTCTCTAGTAAGCATTTAACATTGTAGAACCAATTATATTTAAGTCTATTAGTTTGTACATTGTTTTTAATATCGTCAATGCACATATCAAAAACATTTCTTATAATAACATCATCACTGCATAACAGTCTGTAGTAATACTTAATAACACGTTCCATGTACAGCACATATAATGGCATAAATCCAGTCTCACCATAAACGGTACACTTCGATGTACTCGCTTTCACACCAAGCATCTGTTTCAGTATTTTACATTGAAAGGTTTCTAACTTATCTATGTTTGAGAAACCCCATATTTCACTAGAATACGAGATACACGGGATTATAACAGATTTTATTAAATCCAATTTACAAGACACAGTCAACTCTTTGCTAAATAATAAATAATGATTTGCAAAATATGCTTTGCGACCTTTGTCAGTTAATGTGTCTATGTGTGAGATAAACCTGCCATTATATTGCATTTTAACGCCAAGATAAACGTATTCATTAACTATATCTACATTTTCATTGTTATAGT
>WNLI01079207.1:0-10885 GCA_025802215.1 Wirenia argentea
ACTTACCCCATGCCTTGTGACAACTTACCCCGCCTCGGGGTAAGTTGTCACATTCCAAACACCTCGATATATCGGACAATTCCCAGTAGACATGCAGGGCATGTGCAACTGTTACAAGTGTAATGTATAGCTGAATGATGGCCCTTACTGATGGACTACTAATATTACAAAAATATACAGAGGGCACGGAGATATGGACATAAACGAAATTTTTGTGACAACTTACCCCTCCCTCCCCTATCCAATAAAATATTATGAAATTAATAATGACTATTTTTTAGTGCGCGTTGACTTTTTGTGCTGATGTGTAGTTTGCAAATAAATTTCAAGACATCAGATTTTAGATGAGTCAGACTGGGTGGTTAGTTTTGATCCACTAATTCTCGCAAGTGAATCTAAATAATTCACCTCACCGCAGTTCACCTCAGTTCAGTTATGCTATCGTTGACACATCTACACTCGCAAGTGGGTTAAAATAATTTGACTCACCTCACCACTTATGTACTGTTGACACATTGACAAAACTACCCACTTTACATCCACCATGTTGTTCATATTATCACATTATCCTCCCTTATTGATGCATCAGGTGACAAAATTAACCGCTTACTGGCGGATCGATAAAAGTATCGTTGACAGACTGCGATTTTAGAACTGAAGTGAAGTGAATCAGTGTGCTGAAACCACCTCTGGTAGGTGGTTTGTTTCTATGTGAAATAATCCGTTTCACTTCACATCAGTTTCAGTCTGTCTCGAAGTGAATTATTTGTGTTATTATGCGGATATTATCTGCATAGTGGTAGATCGGCTTTTGACGTGTCAATGGTATAAAGGTGATTAATTTTGATCATATTTACACCATTGACTCACCAATTGTCGCAAGTGAATCTAAACAATTTACCCCACGTCAGTTCACCCCAGTTCAGTTATGCTACCATTGACACATCTACGTTCGCAAGTGGGTTGAAATACTTCGCCTCACCTCACTTCACTTGTGTACTGTTGACACATCGACAAAACTACCCACTTTACATCCGCCATGCCGTTCATATTATCACATTATACTCCCTTATTGATGCATCAGGTGACAAAATTAACCGCTTACTGGCGGATCAATAAAAGTATCGTTGACGGACTGCGATTTTAGAACTGAAGTGAATCAGTGCGCTGAAACCACCTCTGGTAGGTGGTTTGTTTCTATGCGAAATAATCCGCTTCACTTCACATCAGTTTCAGGGTGTCTCGAAGTGAATTATTTGTGTTATTATGCGGATATTATCTGCATAGTGGTAGATCGGCTTTTGACGTGTCAACCATTTGGTATAAAGGTGATTAGTTTTGATTATATTGACACCATTGACCCATCAATTGTCGCAAATGAATCTAAACAATTTTCCTCACCTTAGTTCACCTCAGTTCAGTTATGCTACCATTGAGACGTCTACGCTCGCAAGTGGGTTAAAATAATTCGCCTCACCACTTCACTTGTGTACTGTGGCTGTTTTTTTTAGCCACCGAAGAGAAAAAAATCCTTAGCAAGTGTAGGACAATCTATAATACAGCATATGTAAGCAAAAGGATGATGCTGAGCGTTTTGTTCATTGCTGAACATGACCACACTTGGTGTGGCATGTAAACTGCAGGCAATTTGGTACGACATGCACCCTGTGCGGCCATTTCCCTGCTCATACAGCAACGCGAAAATAAAAAGGGTGATGGGGAAAACGAAAGAAAATATGTGAAATGTGGTCTGCCTGATTTCTTTTTTACTAAAGAGGACAACATGATCTTTCACATGCCTTAGTTTCAGTATGCAAGGTGGGGTTGAGAACATGGCACCTCGGTTTAGGATCTCATGTGCAGCCTACCTATGAAACAATGGAAAATCAATGGTTAAACACCGATCGCACAGTCCAAGATTCGAACCCACGACCATGGATCCCAAATGAATGGAAGTCCTACCATTTAACTTACTGAGCTATTCTGTCACATAAGGGTACTTGTCACATAATGTTGCATAGAGTGCAATGATTAATTGCCCAGTTGCTTGGTTGATTAATTGGTGGATATAAAACTAACGAATGGATCAACTGTACATAACTAATCCACTGGTTAATTTGATGGTCAATAGCTTTTCATGGTGGGTCACTAAACTATACAGTATACATAGCCTATACATAGACTAAATTTCGGTATAATTATAGTTATTTTTGTTTTCTCTAATATAACAAGATCGGCTACCAGACCACAGTCCACGAAGTAAACGTTCTAATTCTGACCATAAATTTAAGCTATACAGGCACGACATCAATTTTAACCGTAGTGATTGACAGTGTACGCACTTCCTTATCTGCATGATGCAACTGTGACTTGGTGGAGGTGCTTGTTGTCAGTGGTAGTGTTGTTCAGACATGGTTGGCTTGGTTGCTGTACACTACAATGACTACAGCGAAAGAATTTGTATCTATTATATAGTTTTAGAGATAAATAAAAGGGGAAAAAATCCAAGATGCCCGACAATTATGGCCAATCACACAAGATGGATGCCATTAAATATATAGATCAACATTAATTAAGGGTGTATCTACAGCGCTGACCAGGACATCTGCTAAATTTACAGTCCCTAGCGCAAGTATGTGACTGTTCAGTACAAACTGACTGAACAAGTACCGAATGTCGAAATGACCTTGACATCGGGTCCTACAGTGGTTGTATGAACATACGTACAAGGGTAGTATATAACCGTTGTACTGACCCTATCATATCTACAAAATTTCAAGTCTATAGCACAAGTACTTGTGAATTCATATCAGATTGTTTGGTATAGACTATAGACTGACCGAACAACTATCGACTTTTGTAATGACCTTGATATCGCGACGTTTGAACATATATGCACTTACCGTCGATGGCAATGTTATTCAGAAATGATTGCTGTACAATATGACGAAAGAATTGCGTATCTATCTATTACAGTTTTAGATATATGATAAAAAATCCAAGATGGCTGACAAAATCAATCAATAGGGAGTGCACATGAGCCTTGAAATTGTCATACTTATGCCATGTATTAAGGATCTTTGCTTATGCGTAATATAGTAGTAAATAGGCCTAGATACATTTTTATATACATACTGTAGGCTAGTATACATGCATGGTTACTAAATTTGTTATGTATTACGCATGTATAAGTGTATAATAGTGTGATAATAAAACTAAAATATGTTAAATGTTTATTTTCGATATTTATTTTGTTCCACACTTTATAATGAAATCCGCGGAAGTTTCATCAAAGTTCATCCATATTTACGGATTGCGTTATGCCGCTTTAAATTTTCATATTTCGGCATATTTTGTTCCTGTAACACTGTAGTTCGAACCCGGTATCTCCAAAAATAATGTACCTACCTCCTTGAAGTAAAATATGTCTAATTTAGTATTTTATTTCTCAGACTGTATGTCATACAGTATAGAGTTGTAAAACATGTAAATCTAAATGTACATAATTCACCATACTTAGAAAAGCAAGCAGCCTCTAAAAGAGGCTTGAATCGCTCGCGGATTTCAAATAGTTAAACCATTATGGAGCTAATTTTGGCGTGCAAAAAGGCTATGCCAAGTTTTATTTGAATAACTATTTAGACATGGTAGCTACGCCACACACTGTAGTAGCACATGTGTAAACAAGCAGCCTTTAAAAAAGGCTTGAATGGTCACCGACCGACTTAAAGCAGAACCAAGGCAAAGTGAATTTGTAATTTGCTCTTCTTAGCGGGAGATGCTTTCCTTAACCAGAAGTAGTCCAACTACATACTATGTCACTATGTGTAGGGTTAAGATACTGTCTTAGCATGTAGGCTTAATTTGACCTTCCATACCATCCCTATCATCACTCAAATGATACTATTTGCCTTTAGTGCCCCTTTAATCATTCGATCATTTAATTTAATTTTGTCAATATTTTTTTATATCATATATTTATTCCTTCAATTATGGTAATATCAGTCACTACATAAACATATATAGCTATTGTAGCAACTGTACAAAATTTTGTTAGCAAACTGTTATAGTAAATATTAGTTTTATAAATATGATACTAAATTACTATATATACAGTATAGTTATACTGTTATAGTAGTGGTCGTCAGGCCTGTATATAATATTTGCCTTATTGTAAACCACTATAATAAATTCTTAATAAAAAAATGAAATAACATTGTGTTCCTAACTTCCTATATCCTACCCATGAAACAATGGAAAACCCTGTTAAACACCGATCGCACAGTCCAAGATTCGAACCCACGACCATAGATCCCAAATGAATGGAAGTCCCAAAATTTAACTTACTGAGCTATTCTGTCACATAAGGGTACTTGTCACATAATGTTGCATAGAGTATAAGATAATGATAAATTGGCCAGTCACTTGGTTGATTAATTGGTCGATATAAAGCTAGCGAATGGATCAAGTGTACATAACTAATCCACTGGTTGATTTGATGGTCAATAGCTTTTCACAGTGGGTCACTATCAGTATACATACGACTAAATTTCGGTATATATTTTCGTTTTCTCTAATATAACAAGAACGGCTGCCGGGCTACAGTCCACGAAGTAGACGTTGTGACCATAAATTTAAGCTATTTTGCGCGAAAATGTTGACTATGCAGGCATGACATCAATTATAACAGTAGTGATTGACAGTGTACACACTTCGTTATCTGCTAGATGCAACTGTGACTTGGTGGAGGTGCTGGTTGTCAGCGGTAGTGTTATTCAGACATGGTTGCTGTACACTACAGCAAAAGAGTTTGTATCTATTATAGTTTTAGGTATAAATAAAAAGGAAAAAATCCAAGATGCCCGACAAATATGGCCGATCACTCAAGATGTAGATCAACATTAAGGGCATAGATAAGTAGATCAACATTAAGGGCGTATAATGACAGCGCTGGCGCGAACATAATCTGTGAAATTTTGAGTCGCTAGCGCAAGTATTTTGGAATTAATATGTGATTGTTAACTTAAACTGACCGAACAAGTACCGACTTTCGAAATGATTTGACATAGTGACCTACAATGCTTGTATGAAAAAACGTGCAAAATATTAAGCTAGTATAACGGTAGTATGGATACATAATTATCTACAAAATATCAAGTCCATAGCACAAGTACTTTTGAATTCATATCAGATTGTTCGGTATAGACTGACCGAACAATGACTGGCTTTTGAATTGACCTTGACATCGCGACATTTGAACATAATATGTACTTACGGTCAATGGCAATGTTATTCAGAAATGATTGCTGAATTTGCTGTAGAATATGACGAAAGATTTTTGTGTCTATCTATTACAGTTTTAGAGATATGATAAAATGAACAAAATCCAAGATGGCCAACAAAATCACCGATTTCTCAAGATGGCCACCATGAAAGTCCCATATCGCAAATTTATTATTGCCACTATGAAGGCTAGTTGAGTCAATTAATATAACTAACACCATGCCATGCCATAATAAACATACTGATGATAGTTTTGCCTTGTTAAAATACACTTGCAAACTGGAGCAGATCTATTCGGCGCGTAATTTTCTTGACTGTTTAGACACTGCGTGCCAACAGTGACCTATACACGTCACGTGATATCGATTGGTAAAAAATCGACAAGTTAATTTTATAACTTATTTATTTAGTCCTTATAAAATGTTTTTGGTCATCGCGGGTATATCGGGCCATGCATATGATTGATGGTAAGTATATTATATCAAAATATTGCACTGTATATAATATAGCCCATCAATTTACGGACTGGCACTTGAAATAATGAAATATTACACTAGTATAACCCCAGTACTGACGTTAACATATGTGCAAAATTCCACGCCCCTAACATATGTACTTTTCTATTCATATCCAGGCCTGGGTCAAGTACCAGTAGTACTTGGTACTTAAGTAATTAAAATACTTTAAGTAAGTATTGGTACTTGCTTAAATACTTTTTTTTTAAATGGTCAACAGTACTGGTACTTACTTAAATACTTCTCAGAAAAACGTACTTAAGTACTTAAGAGTACTTAAGTACTTTTCATCCGAAATGTGCCGATCGCGATGACCGTATATATAACAAAAACTTGTGCAATGTACAACTACGGTGTATGCCACTGAGTTAAATCTGTATGTATGCATGTATGTTGTGGGCCTGCTGGCCAGCAACCAACCAACACCTTCAAAGATTTGGATAGGTGTTAAATGATAAGGTGCCCAGTCAAACACCACACAGTGGATATCATTGTTTGGCTTATCTTATCCCTATGGGTCCAGTGGATTATTATACACACAGTGACACAGTGCCACTAGTATTAAAATGGATAGATCCCTGGAGTCCGGATGTATATTGTATTATGTAGACCAATCGCCGACCATGCATGACAAGATTTAAGCTAATTATGTGACAGATAGTTTCACTACATACTAGTTATTTTACCAAATTGTTGAAAAAATTAATATGACCAATGCAACAGTTTATTATTTTGTAGCCTACACAACTATATGAATGGTTCGTTAGACTACTGATGATTAACAGATATATTCACAACATTGATTTTCACATCAGTCGTCAAAAGTACTGGTTCTGGACTTAAGTACTTTCTAAAAAGTACTGGTACTTACTTAAATACTTGTGAAAATATAAGTACTGGTACTGGACATAAATACTTTCTTGAGGCAATGTACTGGTACTGGACTTAAGTACTTTTGAAAGTACTTGAACCCAGCCCTCTTCATATCAGATTATTCAGTAATCTCATAATGCCAATAAGAACAAGAACTATAAAACGAACCTCTCCTTAAGTCCCCTTTGTGGACTAAAAACAATAGTTTTGGTATAGGCTATCTTACACAACCTGCCGAGGTACCGGTATATGAACTATTAAATATCCCAATATACCCTATGGGTGGGAAAGATTTGTTAACAGCAGTGTAGCCGTGACTATGCCCTAGTATATCTACCCAGGAGCCATGTTCACGAATTTCAGTCTGCGACACCTCGGGCGAGATAATATACCAAGTGGTGAAAAGGTGACAGTACATATATAATATATCTAATATATATTATTTTTTTTATACATTATTCAATTATAACCGTGCTTAATTTTTTTGCTATTTTTTGCTATTTGTTTCAATTTTTTGCTATTTAGCTATTTTTTTGCACATTCAATTGATGGATAGTGTAATAAAACATAGACCTATATTATTTTTTTTACTTTTGTCAGAGCTGTACAGAGGGTTCTTTCAATATTATTTTCATTTTACGATTCAGATATCATGTTTGTCAGCATTCCCCTCTGTCGTTTTGTTTATATTGTAACCTTAATGGTACAGCAGTTACAGGTTCATTGAATAAAATTTGTTTTTCAAATGAAAGATAATTTATGTTATTCATAAAAATATGACATCTAATTATGATCGTTATCGTGTATTAGTTATAATTATGCTGTATAGCCTACCTTTATATATTAACTTTTGGCTTTTACTTTTGTCAGAGCTGTACAAGTACAGAGGGTTCTTTCAATATTATTTTCATTTTACGATTCAAATATCATGTTTGTCAGTATTCCTCTCTATATATTAACTTTTGGGCCACCATGTATTGTGTAATTTTTATCAGTTACATTATCAGCTATCACCAAATTTAGGAAATAATTTCATAAATACCCCTGCTCTCTTAGATCAAATACAAATTCAAAGTCGTATATCCATCGTATAAAACGAACTGTAGGCCAACGTGCGTTGTGCTATCTAGGACCGACAACGTTCAATTCACTCCCTTCTGAAATTAGAAATGTCTCCACCTATCAACTATTTGTCTAAATTGAAAAAATATCTATAGAGGTATAATATTCACTAATTGTTATAATTCTTACTGATTATAGTCCGAATGGTCTATTCAATTGCTTCTTTTATTCAATGTATATTTGATATTCTGATGGGAACTCATATTTAAAAAAAAAATTACCTAGTCTTGTGTGTCATTAATTCTAAATATATATTTATTATTGTATTGTTTCGGATGTGTAATGACGCATCATAATGATTGACTATAGATCTAAATTAATGTCAAATAATTAACATTTTTTTACAATGTTTGTAAGGTTTACGTTATCGTAGAATTCGAAGGTATTTCACGTTTATTCTAATTTCACGTGTTTTAATCTAATTTTCATCGCAATTATTGTTCAGATGTGTAATGACGCATCATATAATTCATATTGATAATAGCCTAAATTAAATAACTTACTTTCATACAGTTTAAACTATACGTATTACAATGTTTTACTAAGTTATCATTAAACTATTATTATTGTTATATTGTTAATGCAATAATTATTAGGCTGTAGTAGTGGTCCACAGGCTTGTACATATGTTAGGTAGCCTTAATGTAAACCACTATAATACATTTTCAATAAATAAAAAAATAAAATAGCAAATTATAAAAAGACACCAAAAAAATCCCTCCTCATTTTTAGTTGGGCTGGGGACCAACCTTGGCTGAGTTAATTTCTTTGGTTTTTTTATAACGATGTTGTTTACTTAAATTTTACCACACAATAATATATATAGGTTCAGTTGCATAATTGTTAGCAGAATAGCAGTCTATTAAACTGGTTTAATAAAAAACAAAAAAATCCCTCCTCATTTTTAAGTTGGGCTGGGGACCAACCTAGGCTGAGTTAATTTTTTTGTTTTTTGCCAAACATACGAATTTCTTACATATTTGGTTGACGTTAACTTTATCAAACATTAGCCTATGTACTTTATGCATAGGGGCAATTGTCATTCAATTAAGTTTATTTTAATAAATCGTATACTGTATATTACTTACTGTATATTACTTATTATAAATATTTGTCGAAAGGTAAATTTCAGAAAATTTAATTGCCAAATTTAGTATTAGTCACAATGGAAAATGAGCAAAATGTTATTTCTCAGTGCAGGTGAGACTGATCGGGATTTTCCCCCGATAGTCTACTCTACATGATTTTATAGTGGCATTTTCTTATTTATGTTTTAGTATTAATTTTGGTAAAACAATATGACTACTGTTCCTGCCTAATTTTGTGTAGTACTGGCTTAATATATTTCTCTGACATTATAGTGGACATATGATGGATGTAATATGTGGTGTCCCACAAGGATCTATTTTAGGACCAGCTCTATTTATTCTGTTTACAAATGATCTATGTAATATATTTGACATTTCTAACTTTTTATTGTTTGCAGATGATTTCCAATTTTCCAAACTGGATCCAATTTAGCTGAATTGTGTAAATCTGTAAGTAATGAGCTAAACACCGTGGACATTTGGTTTAAACTTAATAAATTATCATTGAACGCCAGTAAAACTAACTTTGTCATATTTACCATATTGATTGGGATATATTAGTCGATCAAAATTGGTAGAGTATATAGTACTAAATTTCTTCGTGTTATCATAGACAGTAAAATTACTTGGACAGATTATACGGCATGTAAAGAATAAAGTAGCTAAGAATTTGTCAGTTATGTATAAAGTTAAACATATTTTACACAAACCTGCTCTTAGAACCTTATACTGTTGACTAATATTGCCTTATCTTAATTACTGTGCTAACTATTGGGCTAACAATTGTCCTACACATATTAATGAATTAGTAACTATGTAGAAGTCAGCTATTTGTATTATTGAAAATGTAACTAGGAGAACATCTAATAAACCATTATTCGTCCAATTAAATCTCTTAAATTTTCTAAGTATTATATATTTAAATACATGTTGTTTTATGTATAAGACATTTCATGGTTTACTCCCAAATAGAATTTTAAGATACATTTCTTTAAATTCATCTAATACAAGACAATCTACTCAATCCAATTCCAAACAATAAATTCCAAGTTAACTTCAACGTCAACTACGCAGTAACTGAATGATCAATCAATTGTGTAATATGTATATTAATTTTTGCTGTCATAACCACAATTTTAAAATGCATGTTCTACATCAATTATAATATTTCATATGAAATTTAATTTAAGGTTATATTATAATCGTATAAACTGTAATCTATGTAAATAATGTATAGAAAATTCTGTAATGTAAATACTTTATACTAAATTATGTAATTGTTATGTAAATTATGTATAGTAAATGTATTACGTAATTAGTGCGTATTAATATACGATACTTTGAATACGAATGCGCAGTATAATTTACTTTTACAAATTTGAAATTTTACGCTAAATTTCTATGTTTTGTTATACCAAATTATTTTATATATCTATGGATAATTATTTTCGATTTTTGATGAATATCCCGCTACTAATCATTTAGGGGATACATTCGATATCGATACGTAGTGTACTTCGCGTATTTCCTTTCAACACTTTATTAAATTCAATTGTGTTTATAATATGAACATTTATTTTTAATCGCAACTTTGTAACTTTTTTATTGAATAATTCACTGTAATGTTTGTAAATATTATATCATAGGCTTACATTTGTGCTGAATATATAATAGTTAGGCATTCTACACCTATTTAAAGGTTGCAAATGTTGCATCATGGTCTGAGTAATATGTATCTCTCACATGAATAATCAGGTCTGTGTTGACAGTGATACCTTGTTTGTTGAAGTAGATGTGGTCAAGGAGAGAGCCGGAATCTGTTGTTGGTTCAGTCACATACTGAGTAAAGCCATACATTTGCATAAATCGTGTCAACACTGTGGACCTTTCTGGCAGAAGGTTGTCATTGAAATCCCCAATAACAAACGATGGAACATCTGATGGCAACAAATTCAGCAAAGTCTCTAGATACCTTAATAGTACATGCATAGCTTGTCGTGGTGG
>WNLI01079318.1:0-10884 GCA_025802215.1 Wirenia argentea
TTGTATAAGCCGAATGGAAAAAATTGAGTGCAATATTAGGGGTTCAAAACTCGGCTTATACACCGTCATATACGGTACATACATTTTGTATAGCAATCATCTACATATTTATTTGCTAAAACTGGCAAATATAAATTTTAGGGTTTTTTCAGTCTTCGCGACTTTTTCCCCCCACCAAGGCAATTTGAGGCGTGATGGTGATTCGCAAACCTTGACCACTTGTTGGTCAGACGCGACTCACCCTGTGCGTAAATTAGCTATGCTAGATACACGCATCGAAAACAAATTCATACAAAAATATACACATTTTCTTCCTGTCTTGAAGGCACCTCAAAAAGACAAAGTGGCACCCAATGGTCAGTTGGTCTTAACTTTGTCACTAAGATCATTAGTTGTGAATTTATCTTTGCCATTCGTTTCCTGTTTCCAAGATTTAATTAAGGTACAGTACAAGTACTATGTACAGGTAAATTTGACAAAGATTGATGAGGTTTTCATTGAAATACGCTTCTATATTGTTTCCATCTACATAAACTACATTACATAGGCAGTGTAATTCTAATTTCATTGGTGGAGGTCAAAGGTTATTGAGGTGTTTGCTTATCCATGGTTTGATGACGTACTTTATGGGGTTGAATCGATCTCTAAGTGGTGCTTTGTGATTTTTAAAATGACAATCAGGAACCTAAGGCTTAATTTAAATGGTGTAGCCTAAATGTGAAAATCAACAACGGTTGAGATGTTGTTCAAGTGGGATGGCGTACTTTACATCATCAAAAAGTTAAGGTGTAAATGTGACGGTCAACAAATGTTAGGAAGGTGTTGGTTTGTTCGGAATTAATGATGTGTTCTTTATGGCAACAGGTTTCGCGATGGAATTCTTGGACATCAGGATCTAGACATTCTCGTGGCTAAATTTAAAAGGTCAAGGATGCTGTAAGATCGTAAAAGGTGTAAATGTGTGGACTTTACTTAATCATGCATTGAAAAGCTGTAATGTACGTACAGTATTCATTATGGGCTTTTAAACTGGTCGCAAAGTGGGTTCATCTATGGGTTGTATATGATATGGTTTGATGTGTTGAGCCTGAAAGCCTTCATCACTTCATTCCCCATCCCTGTTTAATTAAATGTCTCGCACTTCAAAAGTTCACCTGTAAACGATCACCTGTAAACAGAATCTGTGATCAAAGGGGTATAAATTAATATTATTTTCATTGATCTCTGGATCATCTCCCACATTTGGACAAGACAAAAACCCATACTAAACCTGGCAAGCAATACCATTTAAAACGCTAAAACGCCTTAATGGATAGCCTAGATTTCGATATTTAATAATGTTTGCATTTAATTACTTGAAGCCATCCCATCATTATCCAAACCAAATTCGGCCATTAACCAACCACAATAATTATTACAACAGTAACATTTTATAGTCTGACCGCCGATTATACCGCTATATCAGTCAGTAAACACCAAATAACGCTATAAATATAACAAACTACGGAATGAAATACTGCCGATTTCTATAGAGATGACACAGGACAGTGCATTGGTTGAATAGAGGCCAGTGAGGCCAAACAAAGTAGTGATTTTGTGGAAAAAGAAACAGTACGGAACACTGCACCTCAATTATAAACTTTAAATTCCCATGGTCTGGCCCGGAGTCCCGGACCATATATTTCCCGGCGGCCAGACAAAGAATTTTAGGCCACACTGACTTCTTTTGTACCACACTGTTTGGGTCTGTATTTGTGAATGTGGTACATAATGGTGGGCTAGGGTAACCATTAATCCATGCGTGAAGCAACAAAAGGGTTCGCGGGAATGGCGAAACGCAATCGCAGCTTGTAATGCGCCGTAAAATTCAGAGTAAATATTTCTGGAAGGGATATAAAATTCCGCACTAATATGTTATTGTTGGTTCACTGTGACAAAAATGGCCAATTAAAACATCTGATGTGATAGTGGACAATCTAGATAGTTTGAGCATAAATATTTGTATGACGCAAAATTTTGTTGCGGTTACACTTTAAATGAGTTGTTAGTTTTTGCGGTATACTGATTCGGTATACTATGTGGAACATTCGTTTAAATTTAATCGTAGATTGTAGCGTGGAAACCAGATAATTCCAATCTTTAGTAAATGCCACCAAGTTCGATATTTATTATACTTGAAGACCTAATGATAGAATTCATGAAAATTGTTTGTCCACTCAGTTTGACTTTTGAATATACTGTAGTACATTGGGTATATCTGAACAATAATATCTTTGGTAGACCTTCCAATTTTTGAGCGGGAAGTAAATAGCCAACTTTTTCAATACTCTTAGTCTTACACAGTAATTGCATTTCTGTTATTCCGTTAATGGGAGTAAAGTGTAAACTTGTTAGTGCAGTGAGTCCACTAATCAGATTCCTCAGAGTATAACATGTGACACTTCACTTCACACAAGTGATCTTCCATGCAAGTGAAAACCAATGAAACCATGACACAAACTTGTGTGATCCTTCGTTATTTCTGCCACTATGCATCTGAATAGATGAAAGCAACTTGGCGAGTACTTGACCTATATCCTGTCTTCCAACGTGATTTGGTTGCGCCTCGATAGACAATAAGTGGGCTGATTAGCCAAATTAGGGTTTTAATGGTGTTTTGGACAATTACCATGTTTCTTTTATGATTATGGAGAACATTGAATATCATACAAGAAAACTACAAATTTCTTCCTGCGTTATTTGCCTATAATTTCGTTGAAGGAAACATAGTTAGATAACAACCTAATACAAACCAAATTATCAAGTACAGTAAAATATTTTTGGACGGAAATGGAAGTGGAATTGGAACGCAATAATGAGAATTGGGTGATATGATGTTAACACCAAAGGTGTGACTTTGTGTTTGTTTCTTTGTTGTAATTTTGTTTGTGTGTACTGTCTCTACTTCTATTGTTTCATGAGTGTAGGTTATTTCGGAGAAAATGTTTACCAAATGTTCACAGGTCTTCCATTTTGATCATAATCAGTTTCGGTCTAAACTGAAATATAAAGCACATGTCCATGCCTTTAGGCAATTCATGGGATGGTCACACAAAATAACAATAATATCTTAGCCCCAACAATTTAAATCTAAAGATAACATCACATGAGAGGATTAGGTTGGGTTTGGTGGTCATTTGGGTGGCCAAATTGTGATCAAATTATGGTCAAGTGTAACAGGAACCATGAGAATTTCATGGCTTCATTTGGAAAGAAAACAGCTCAAGGCAAAATGCAGAACCTGTTTGTTGATGAATTTGATGAGTTCATTGGACTGTGAGGTTGTTGTAGGATTTCGTAATTTGAACCAGTTGGATTTTAGTTTTGGTTTAGTAAAGGTTGAGGATATAATTTGTAATTTTATTTTTAGATAGACATAATGTGTAGGTCATTTTCCTACGTTCGATGAAATCTGGTTCATGTCATAATAACTGGCAATAAATCTGTAAATAAACATTACATTAATTATATTGGATTGTACACTAAGCATTAAGCAACAGCCTAATTATTAATTATTGTTAAATCAATGTTTTGATAAAATGTGCTAAGGAGTTTTTGTAAGTTATCAACTTTTGACAGGTATGCATTGAAATGTCAATGGCTCCCCGTGGTGACATTATGGAGTCAGCATACCTCTTGTGGTGTAGTTTTTATGAACTCCTTAAAGTTTCATGGAGTGCTGTATTGTAGCTACTCAACAATAGCTGGCATTAAAGAATCACGTACTCCATTGAGTAAGTGTCATAAGTGATCAAAATGTGGTAATAAGACCACAAAGCCTCTGATGAAACAACAGTGGACCCAGAACAGATCCCTGGTATTCCACATTCACTGAGGAACAACACAGGGCCTAGGACAGCACCCTGTGGAACTCCAGAGAAACAACACTGGGCTTATGACACATCCTGGTGGTACTCCACAATGTGTATTTGCTACATCAAGCGGCTAATCCTCGACTATCACACCTACTCAATGCCAGCTTTGCACGCTCTGGCAAACACGATGCCCGACAAATCCCGATGACTTTATCCCCTGCTGAAAGGACACCTACCGCCGGCGCCAAAACCAACACGCTCAGGAAATGTCACCGCCCTTCCCAACTGTTCATATAAAACTAGCCTTCCCGCCCTAGTCTAGTCTTCAAAATGTATTTGTGTAGATGACACAGTCGTAGTAGTATCGCTAGTAAGTTAACATAGATGTACAGTATATTTTATTTTTCATAGTATATATTTTTGTTACGTTATAAATTTTATATTTTAATATAATATATTATACAGTGTTTTAGCTGTTGAAATATAATAGTTGATAAATTGTAGAATTGTAGATATACGGTAATATTATAATATTTTAATAATTTTAATTGTACAGTTTTAATCAGTCACATAGCAAACCACAATTATGGTTAAAAAAGACATTATGAATCCAAACTTATTTAACGGTAACGATTCTACGGATTCAGAATATAATTGTGTTTATAATGAAAACTATGTGAACAATGTCGTGAACGATAACTCAGAACCGAAGAAGAAATTTTTATTACGAGGTGAGCTCAAAATATTATTTAGTTGTTTGAGTGTTATTTGTGGCTTAAATATAGTTCTGAAACCTAATGCTATTAGAGATTGTGTTCGATAAATTGATAATCTATCGGCAATGAAGTACGTGCAGCTTCATGACAACACGTCAATATACATTGCACTCTTGGGAAGAACTAAACAAGCTGAGGATGGAAGCTGGAGGCTGGAGTTTAGAGCAACGTGAGTCACGTGACATAGTCGAGTTCAGACTCTACATCTAATCATCATATAGTTTTGGCCCTCATATATTTGATGATGTGAGGATCATATTTATGTGTGTGTGTGTCTGACTGTCTGTCATGATCGGTTCCTGAAGAAACTGAAACATGATTGTCGCAAATTGTGTGTATAGTCGAACAACTTCATAATATTAATTTTACACTTTGTCATTAATTTTATAGTTAGTAGTATATATACTAGTGACCAGTTGATGGTTTTTCTAACATTGCTGTCGTTCCCTACCCAGCATAGTTAATTTACATCGCAGCCAAACAAGTAGTAAAGGTTTGCCCCATGCCCAAAATGTCTCGGCCATTATTGAGGAATGATATTTCTTAATTTTCTGTGTTACACCATGGGTACCCTGCTAAATCTGTGCAAGAAATGGAAGTCCAGAAAAATCATACTGTTTTCTTCTTTCTCCCATGTCTCTCCCATAGTTGTCAAAGACATGACTGTAATGTATGTCATCACCTATCGACTCCCACAATGCCAACATAGTCAGTCTAGTGGCGGCATGCACCCATGCGTAGTGCCCTCCATTGTTATTTGGCGTTACTGTGTCACTGCTGGGTAGGTTTGATTAAAATGTGACAGGTGCTGGTTGCCATTTCCTAATTCTGGTGTGATACTCATGCAGTCAGTCCCTCCCCTATCAGACAACCTAAATCATGGCTATTATCATGCACAGTGGCTGATAATATAGTGCCTCCCAAAGGCTCCCTTCCTCATTTACATGCGAGTATAGTGGAGGGGTGGGATAGCTATAATTCTGTCACACAATATTATGCACACTGCACAGCCATGTTGCATTGCTAATACCCCTCTCCCTCATTGTACACTATAATTCCATCAGTATATTATGTAGTGATCACACTGTGTGATATAGTCAACCAGTTGTCTGTCCCTCCCATTTCCAGACAATCAAAATTTCGCACAGTTCCTATTACCCCTCCCTCTCATTGTAAGCTATAATTCAGTCAGTATATTATTATGTACCGATCACAGTGTGTATTATAGTCCACCAGCTGACTCTGAATGTCTCAATGCCAGAACACACAATGTTCCCTCCTACGTCTATGGGCGGGATAGCTATAATTCCGTCACAAATTTTTCCCAATATGTCTGGCTATAACACCCATGTAGGTTGCTTTAGTCATTTTCACGACAGTCAATTTCAAATGTCTGTCCCACCTACCACTATCCATAGGACTTCCAGTTGGTCTACGGCCTACGCCAATGAATGGATTCTTGGTATTAGAATTTAGACATCAATTCTGTCACTCCTATCGTCCAACCCACAATTATTTATGTTTCATATTGATAATTTCAATTGTTATCTACCTATCCATGTGATGAACAGTTTTTGACTAGACGAATGTCTGATTGTTTTGGTACTATTCCGTCCTACATGTTCCTATTTGGTCCACCCATTTATGGTTCATAACTACATATTCATAATTTCAATTGTTATCTACCTGTCCCACCCCTATCCAATCCATATGATGAACAGTTTTTGAGTAGACCAATGTCTGATTGTTTTGGTCCTATTCCGTCCTACATGTCCCTCCTATTTGGTCCACCAGTTATTGTTCATATTCATAATTTAAATTGTTATCTACCTGTCCCACCCCTATCCATGTGATTAACAGTTTTTGACTAGACCAATCACCGCTTGTTTTGGTACTATTCCGTCCTACATGTCTCTCCTATTTGGTCCACCCATGAGTTATGTTCATATTCATAATTTAAATTGTTATCTGTCTGTCCCGCCCCAATCCATGTAATTATATTATGACCTAGCTAGACTAGACTCCTACCTGTCCCTAGATTGCGGGGTTGTCCCCACCCACCATTTAATATGGATTTATGATTCATATTCATCTCTCTAATAATGCACAACACTGTTTGGCTCCATATGACTTCTCATTGCTACCACCATTCTGATCACTCTGCTGGACACCAAGAATGAACCGTCTGGTCACCCAGGCTGAGTAACTCAGCTGGACATAATGGACACTGCTACCTGTAGAAGTAACTCGGCAGGACATAATGGTCTGACACTGCTACCTGTAGAAGTAACTCGGCAGGACATAATGGTCTGACACTGCTACCTGTAGACTGACCATACTACTTTTTGCATGGACAGTAATTTTGGCATGAAAATATGATCATTCAGATTATTAATATTCTAGGACACAATATCTGAAGTCCACCAGGTTGCCTACTGTGACAGGCCATCCTACTCTTTTCAACGACAATAATTTTTGGCATGAAAATATGATCACTCAGATTATTAATATTATAAAACACAATAACTGAACTCCACCTTGTTGCCTACTGAGCTGTGACCGGTAGACTGGCCATCCTACTCTTTTCAAGGATAATAATTTTTGGCACGAAAATAATTATGATCACTCATATTATTAAACTCCACCTCACTGTATATCAATACAATATATTGATTAAGATACCAACAAAATGTCCATGTGCCCCCTAGGCCTACCTATTGTGATATGACATCACCTACCATAACCCTCCTCCCATCCCCGTTCTGAACCAATAAAACTTGTCCCATACAATAAAACTTGTCCCATGCATATAACTTGTCCCATAAATTAAAATTAGGCCTACCAGTATTTTTGTTAGGTCATATTTTGACAATAAAGTGTACATGGTAAAGATAGCGGTAGGCCGAACCAATAACCATATGATTCAGAAAATAGTCACTCCATCAAGCTCGACAGAATTTTATTGTGCAGGTATGTATTAAAACTTACAATTACCCGTCCACACTCCACACAGTAGCACAATAAGACAAGTGCACTATCATGCGCAATACATTAAATTAAATTATTCATGATATCAATATGAAACGTAAAAAATCGAATCAGAGAGAATATTTGCACCTTCAAGCTTTACATGATTTCCAATGTTTTTAGTTTTATGAATATTTACTGATCTTCATACAATAACACCTTACAATTTACAGTGCTATTAATTACGCGTAATACAGTATTTAATTATTAATTATGGTCACTGATAGACAGAATGTTCGCACCTTCTAGCTTTACTGGATTTTATATCACACAAACGAACAAAACATCACAGAATAGTCACACAATAGGGCAATAAATTAGCGCAATAAATTACAATAGTGCAATAAATCATGCATAATCCCCTCCCAACAAGACCATGCGATACTGCGATCACGCCTCACCCATAGGTGCGATACTCCCAGACTATCCCCTATCTATTCTCTCCACCATCACACGTGCGAACAACACCGCAGGAGAGATCAAAGGACCACACCACAAAGGGCCCAATTAACCTGGCCATACCTGATAGTCACCATGGCAACACTGGGTCTAATCATAGGGGTGGTGGAACTTTTCCCGCCTAATTAATCGAGATCAAAAATCGATTCAGCGAAAGTTTAGTCTAATTATGAAAGGGGTTGGGTAATTTTGAATAGGGATCAAATGCGGGAGACGGTCCGTCTGGGTTTTGGACTGACGAGCGTAGAACTTGTCATATATAACACGAACGTCATGAAATTTGTCATAAGCACCAATAGACTCACAACTCACAAGTGTTGACATTTTAAATATTTCATAACATTTTTATAATTTATATCAAAATTTAATATTAGTGTGATTAGAAAGAAGTTCACTCAAAATATTTACACAAATTGTTTCAAATATAATTTATTTAATAATCTAATGGTCTGTGATATGCAACTATTATGGTATCGGCCTAAGGAAAAGAGAGGTAAATTATGATTTATCATATTTATATCATAATTTTAGTGATACATGTCGCTTGTGTGTATTTGTAATTTTAGTACTGTTATCAATGACATAAACTTACATAATGATCAAGTATAATATATGCTGACCAGATGTTACGCGCCATATGTCGCAACAAAAACCTCCCATTTGTAGCTCAAAACAATATCAATGTTTGTTTTATTTTGTGACATTATGTGCTAAATAAAGTAAACATTGATGTTATATATTACGAGACATGATATTATAAATTTAAAATTAGTATTATTGCGACTTCTAAAGTAATTTCAAAATCTGTATGCGCAAGAAAGATTTATATTTATCGCGAAGTATTTTACTTGTGTCGTTCACAATGATCCCGTGCAAAGGTTTGCTTTTGGTTTTTTATGAGTAGTAATATTTTCCAGTTTAGTATTGTGTAACTTTGCAATATTTATATTTAAGATTATAGGTGTAAAAGTAGTAAAACCATAAGGATTTTTTTTGTGACATTTTAGCATAATAATTTTAGTTGCTAATGTTGATTATCAAAGGTACAGAATAATTAAAATTTT
Source organism: Wirenia argentea (assembly GCA_025802215.1). NCBI lineage: Eukaryota > Metazoa > Mollusca > Solenogastres > Pholidoskepia > Gymnomeniidae > Wirenia > Wirenia argentea. The sequence goes on from WNLI01079318.1 coordinate 9,181, forward strand.
AACCATTTATTTACAAAAACACTGAAAATCATTATAAAACATAGTATTTTCCTTAGATTTAGTGATTTATAATTTAGTCAAACAAACTTACATATTATCACATTCTAATCATCCGTGGGTATTATTTCACAAAATTCCAAACTTCAATGAGATTTGCTCTGTTAGAACTCACATCCTAATCAGTGGTCCCTAACTCCCAATATACTGAATTATCTTCCAATATCCTGAATTATCTCAGGTTTAGAAGTCACTAATGGATCCGAGGGATATCATTATCTTCAAAGATTAGGTCACAAAGAAGTCTTTTGTCATTTGCCCAGCATCAACAGATCGTAAAGATTAGGAGATTTTTGGCAAAAAGAGGGGTGTTGGGACAGTGCCTTGAGGTATCCCACATTTTCCATTACACAGTGTTATCACTTGAGATAGTGGTTTCTTGGTTTCATTACACTGTGTGCATCAGTGCGTGAATGATTGGAACTTGGAAGGATTCTATTGGTCAATGATGGTCAGGGGGATGGCCAATAATGATTATCTCTTTATCTCTCGGTCATCTCTCTTTATCTCTGCATCTCTCCCACTGTGAACCATTATCTTCTGCATCTTTGAGCAAGTAGCTGTAGATTTTGATGAAGTAAATTTTCTTGGATTGAATTTTATGTAGTGAATTTCAATTATGGACTTAGTGATTTTCATGACTGAATTTTTGATATAATTTATTGATGGATATTATTTTCTGTTACTAAACTTCAGATTGAGATTTTGTTAAATATTTTTTGTATTAGTCAATATAATTAACCATCATGGTTGTTCACGTACTACTACGAAGTAAGTAATTAAAATAAGTGATTTCTTAATTTTGATAATAATTATTTGCAATTTCTTCATAATCTTGATTGATTAGATGTCACCCATAATACTAAATAGATTGATTTGCAATATAAATACTCTAGTGAAATTACTGATCAGTTAATTAAATTTCCAGTTGGCACATTGTGAAGCCTATCCTAATTCTAATATAATCCAAGTCTATTACTGTGTGAGGTGTAAATAGTCATCAAAACATCATGCCATGATTTCTTCATTATGTTGATAACAACCCAGTCAAAATTGACCACCATTTTGAGTGAATAGTCATTTGGCAGACTGGTGTCAGGTTATTAGACTGTATGTGTGATTTACCATTCCTTACCAGACTAATGTTCACTTATAATATCAACCAATGGCTAGCTAGGTGATAGATTATCCCACAATACAAATCTGGCATGTCTGTGGCCATTCATTGCGCCACACTTGGCCACAGCCTTGCACAGTGGGACAATAGATGGCCACAATAGCCCCCACACCCCCTACACAAAGCAGCGTCTCAGTGAATAGGGTGGCACAAAGGAAGTGCACCCCACTCACAATAGAGGCACATGCATGTGATTGTATACTGACTGGACATAGAGTAGATTCTCATGTCACTGAGTTAAGTGAAGCATAGAGTGAACCATAGAGTGACCAGAGTGAGTCACATATAAAACCCTGACCACACTTTGGCGAATCATTGTGACTTTGTGCTATGGATACGTCCACATCTGTTATACTTGTTATATAATTTATCATGTTATCTGTTTAACTCATATACTGTTTAATATTATACTATCCTTGTTACTTGTGTATCAGTGCTTAACTAATTAATTAATCATGGTTAACGAAGCC
>WNLI01079540.1:0-10881 GCA_025802215.1 Wirenia argentea
GATTAATTTATGTATACAATTTATTAACTAAAATTTTTTATGATGGTTTATGGTTATAACTCATAATTTCACATAAGGATAACATGTACAAACGCTGCTAGCCCCAAACACTAAATGATGGCAGAAACCACACAACCACCTACAACTGCCTCTACCAAGTTTGGCACAGTCAAGATACTGGGATGGCGCATACACATGAGTATTCTGATATTGGTTTGTCTGGTTGTCATCATCTACACCAGCCACTTCATTGAACAGCACAGATTGTTTCGTAAGTAATACTTTATAGATTTGTTTAATTTATCGCGATATCGCCAAAAATCATGTTGCAGATAGGACAGATTTTATATGTGAAGTGTGTTTTAAACTACTGTTAAATAAGCTAAAGTCAAGCACGCAGATGGATGTCTTGGTTTTATGTCGCATGCAAACAACTAGCATGCTTAGTTTACACTCTACATTCCGCCTACAACATTTTAATTTCTTTATTCTTTATTAAAATCGAGACTTCAGATAGAGGAGCGAACCTACAACCTACAACCTAGGATCAGTTTATTAACAGCGCCTAACACTATTCAGCCACCATGATGCTAAATGAAGCGGCCTATACATAGTGCCCTCACCAACTGCACTTCCTCCTACAATGACGAAAAGATTATAAATGAAACATACTTTTTCAATGCAAAGTATCATGCCATGTGTCGAAATACTTTTCGCACTGTGTTTCGATAAGAAATGCTTTATGTGCTTTACTTGTTGTATGAATTTATGTCATTATTGATTATCATGGAACAAGATATAGAAACATAATGTACATAATAATAGCTGGATGTTTTATTGGTTACTTGAATATGATCAAACAGAATAGGCTCTATGATGATGTCAACGTCATAGTACGGGTGCAGCATCCCACAGGCAGCCGTCGTCAGGTCCACTCAGGCTCACCGAGACAGCTGAGACCCAAATGGCCAAAAGTCGGAAAATGGATGGCGGCGAGGATATTTTTCCATCTTCTAGGACTCGAAGACCGCAGGAAGAAGCCAGCACAATTGAATATATGATATATGACTGCAAGACTTGGCATTGCAGTCCAAATCTGGATTTGAGCTTATCCAACTATGGTCAGAACTGTCAGTCTGTCAACGACGACTATAAGACACAATGATGATGATTGAATATATATAGGCTATAGACTATATTATGTTGTGAATTTGTGAATGATGTCTATTCCACAGGTCCGCAAAGGATTATCATAACACAACACATGAGAAATCGCGTAAACATATCAATGAGCATGCCTGAATTCAACTCTTCCAATAAAGGAATTTCAGTGACATACCGGAACTCCACTGTCCCATCAAATAAAACACTTCAACATGAAACACTTACAACACAAGCTACAAGAAGCATTGTTCGCACGAGTAATCAAACATTCGAAGATAAAACCAAGCAAAAAAACGGAGGAATATCAAATTTGTTGTGGAGCGAAAAGAATGTGACAAAAACATACTTGAAGTTTGATGGTACTCCAGCAAATTTAAAACAATTGACACCAGAAAAACAAGTACAACCATAGTGTTTAATAATTTCATCAGTTATCACTACATACATATTACTATCAAGACAAAAAACACAACCTAAAATTTATAGAAACCTTACATTTTACGACAAACCCTCAGCCATCTTCATCGGACGTGAAATTCCAGAGATCATAGAGTAGAGATATTACATTGTATGGGATCGTGAATCTGTGATGTCATTCATTTTAACAAGAGAAATAACGAATAGCATATTGTTATAAGAAGTATAACAAGTGAATAGAATACATTACAGCACAATTGTAAGGACATAATTACTAATACATTATTGTAGACTAGAGGTGTAAGATATACTGTAGATTGTGTACATTTTTTTGGATAATTGTATATACGGTAATTTCCCATATATTTCAACGTCCATAAGTCCACAGAAGGACGAGGGTGTCGAAATATCTTTAACTCCTTGATTGGCAAAAACGTATATATATACGTCATGAGAAGATGCAATTAATAATCTTGGCAGTCAAAGAGTTAATTAAGGTCTAAAAAATACCTGGGGGTGTCGTAATTTTATTATTTTTTATAGGTTTTGAAATAAAATCGTTTTTCTGAAACGGCGTTTCAACTCGAATCTTGTAAGCAAAACAGTATTTACTTTAATTATGGTGTACATACCGAATAAGACTTGGCATTGTTGATTGGTTCAAAGAGTTGTGTGGGTCGATCAAGGGAGGTAAGTGTGACAGGGGAGATGACTGTGTGTTGTTGGTGGTGGCAACAGTCGTCAGGTAACAGCAGCAGGCCACACTCCTTACATACGGCTCTCTCTGTGTCTGTTACTGCTCGGTACTTCTCCAATCTGGCGACCAAGGAAGGTAAGCGTGACAGGGGAAGTGACAAGGGAGGTAAGTGTGACAGGGGAGGTGACTGTGTGTTGTTGGTATTGGGAACGGTCGTCAGGCAGCAGCAGCAGGCCACACTCCTTACACACCGCTCGCTCTTTTACACCTCGGTACTTATCCAATCTGGCGATCAGGGGAGGTAAGTATGACAGGGGAGGTCACGAGAGACAGGGGACCTACGGCTTGCTCTGTGTCTGTCGCACCAAGATACTTCTCCAATCTCGCGAGTTTACAAACACAAAGTATGAAAACACCATGTGGAAGAATAATGTATGGGAAAAAAATGTGTTTTTCAAGCCATAAAATATCCTCTTATATCCTCATAATAAGTTAGTAGACGGCAAACACACGGAAAATTGTCGGAAATGCTTTCAATTAAACAATCTCCAACAAATCGAGACTTGAATCCCATAGTGTCACTGTGTCACTTAGGACTTTATAATACTCAGGTTTCGAAATATCAATTGATGTATATCTGACCATTGACCAATTCATCTTTACTTGCTTGTTTTAAGAAAAAAAGTTGACAAGCCTGCGTTATTTCACAAATCCTTTCATGATTTTTAGATAACCAACATACAAGTATAACCATTTACACCTATCTTCATTTATGCAAAACCTTATGCGTAACTTTATGCAGTGAGCGTAAAATAAAAACTAACCTAATTCTACATTCAGCTTTTGCGGGAACAGGGAGGAAACGGGAATCCGGTGTGACACATTGAGTGTGCTGCTTTGCATCGGCTAACTGGTAGAAGGGACATTCCTTTCTGTCACGAAATGCGGCACACGCGTAGAACCGCTTCACTGAAGAGTCTCGGTATTCCTCAAATAACAGAGCTGGCCCTGTAAAATTAGAAATAGTACATCAACTAAATTTTATAAGAACAAAAATAGACGATATTAACATAAATTTGATGAAAATACGTTTGTCACTGAGGCTGAGAGACCAGTTCCAACAAGAATAACCTCCCTCTCCCTGTTGAAACTGGTCGATATTCAGCTTCAAACATTTGAATTTTTCTTACACCCTATGGCCACACCGCTCTTAAAGTGATACTGTAACTTCAATCCTTCATATACAGTATATACAATAGCATAATTTACATGTAAATGGGGCCCAACTGCCATCACCAAATGGTTGAGCTGCCGAGGCCAGAAATATGACCCCATCAACCCGTCAGATCAATGAGTCCAGACCTTCCGCTTACAAAGCAGACACGCCTTGACTGACCTATCCATCCATCCAGCCATGGGTAATCTGAGATATATATGATTTTAATATATGATCAATATATGATTATAATTTCATATATGAATATAATATGAATTTTCACCAATTTCCTACACCAGCATGATCAGAAGGACATCCATTCTACAGACTACATGCACCGACTACATGGACATGAATCGGAGATTCACATTACACCAGCCCATATAAAAAGGTCTAATATTCACTTTTTTTAGTCTTTGAATTTGAGTGGTCCTGATATGAAAGTTCTATTCTATATATGGTATAACGTTTCATGGGATTACTTTTATTTGAACCAAGACTAAAATATTCTGCGATATAGAAATAAAAGACATTTATATGCCGCACTTTTCTCTCGCTCTACCAAATGTCAGACATCATGGCTATACGTGGGAAGATGTGTGAGTGAGGCATCCAGGGTTCACTATGGGGGCTTCTTGCATGTCAACTGTTGCTAAAATTTTGTATTAGCTCTAAATATTTTCACTTGTCACTCAAATTTCTTATCAGGTTGGAAGACCAAAGCCATGATGATCTCGCGCTCCTCTACTATACCGCCCACCCACGAAATATCCAGATAAAAAGTTTCTCGAAACGTTCATATATCTCGGATCAAATATCTCCTTCGATGGCTCCATGAACCGTGAAATCTCTTCACGGATTGGTATAGCTGCGGTGCTATGAAACGTCTTTCTAGTACTCTATGGAAGCGCCGGTGGATCTCCCGCAAGACTAAAATTTATGAAGATGTACAATTCTCTCGTCTCTTCTGTCCTCTATGGATCTGAATCATGGAGTCTAACACTCCGCGACAAACAACCTTCGATATGACTTGTCTTCGCCGTCTTGAAAATGTCAAACGTTTCCACCACACGTGAAATGAAACCATTACAGAACGTACCAAACTACCCCCAGCTACTGTTACCATCTCAACGACGTCTCCGCTGGTTCGGGCATGTTCATCACATGCCTCCTGACTATGAACCACTAACATCTGGTGCTATAAAGCTCCCCACTTGCTGTTCAAAGCAGCCATGTTGTCACTAAGCCGTTCTGCTTGGAGATCAACTGTGCATCAAGTATCCTCTACGCTGGCGAACCGGCAAGCGTTTTAAGTCAAGTAAGTTAAGAAGTCAGTTGAAAGTTCACAATTATTACAAAGTACACCATTAATTTGACTTGCATTTAGTAACGTTTCAGCCTTTAGCAAAGACCTTCGTCGGACTGGTGATTCTTGATTTTCGCTCAGTTGGTTTTGGCACCAAAATGTGAGCTGACGTCATCTGGTCATGGTGCAATAATGACATTGTCCCACACGTGACCTAAAAATACCCCCCACACTCCCCATCCCCACCCCAACATGAAACAGGAAATAACCCTCCAAAACAGGGCGTAAACTGAGCACCCATCTAGACGAACATAAGAAAAACTATACTGCTCCATACACGGTACAGTACATACGTTCTCAAAAAAGGCGTGTTCAACAAATCCGCGCGGACTGATCACACAGCATGTCATCGATTTAGGACACCACAGATATCTTAGACCATGAATCGAACAGTATGCGCTGTCTGATAAAAGAAGCTATACATAACATATACGACAAAACCGACCAACTTGAACAGAGATGAGGGGGGGGGGGGTATTTTTAAGTCACATGTGGAACCGTGTCATTACACCATGTCCAGATGACGTCAGCTCACGTTTTGGAGCAAAAACCAACAGAGCGCAACTGGAAAAAATCAAGAATCAACTGGCAAAAATCAATAAAACCGTAAAATAAATATGTTGCATTATGGCTTTAGGAACTTTTGGCACCTTGACATAATCAGCCCAGTCAGGATAACGTACAGTGAGCCCATTAACAATGTATAATTATGATAATTATATTCATGGCTTTCATTCCCAACCAATACATCCCCCACCTAATGAATGTATATGTATACCAATTGTACAGAATTGGTAAACTGACGCCAGTGAAAGGTGTTTTCAACTTCTCACCCGCAGAAGAAACTCAAAACGAAAAATGCCGTGGTCAGGACTCAAACTCAGGACCCCTGAATTACAAATTCAATGCCTTACCGACCGAGCTAGTCCCACACTAATATCTCGCCCACGTATACGTCACAAGATACGGACCTAATGACAGTTGAACTTGACCAATAGGATACCGAGGTAGACCTAATGACAGCTAAACTTGACCAATAGGATACCAAGCTAACCTACCATGGATTATTTGACGCACATCGCCTGGTATAAAAATTGACTCTGAATGAGGATACTTCGTTTGATTCCGGATATAAGAAAACGATAAAACGTTTATTTGAATTTCCTGATATTAAAATTTACTGCATATTATGAAAATAGTTCGTTTGATTGCGGTTATAAGATACTAAAACGTTTATTTGAAGCAACTCAGTCACTCATGCCAAAATGCGACTGACCAGGAGTTTTCTATGGACCTGTATGCTATTGTACAATGACTGTGTTCGACTTACGGGTGACCCACAACTCAGTGAGTTCATAATAACTACCTACTGTATTCAAATAATGATAATAAATAATAGGTGGATATTGTATTAATTCGTGAATATGATTGCACACAATGAGAGCTTTTTGAGAGGGTCCCGACGGGCCAATGGTACAGTACTGTTACAGCGACCCATGGACAATCATTGTGTACAGAACAACTCAGGCGCACAGTGCGCACTAGTAACTGCAAGATGCACACTGACTGAAAGTGGATGGTGAGGAAACTGGAGCTCCCAAATAAAACCGCCGCATGTGGGTAGGATACTTTCTATCTTCCACGACTCGACAATAGCGGGAAAACGCCAACAGAATTTGTATGAAAGCTACCAAGTCAACATTATGAAAAATAGTTTAAATATCCGCACAACAAAGAAAATTGCTCACCAGAGCTTTCGTGCGATGTCCATCACACTTCTTCAGTGACTGCTGGGGTACACACTAGATACCAAGTCAAGAGACGCTCAATTTAGCCAGATCCCTGTGTGCCTTCAGTGGAACTTATCCCTACATGCCTTTTCCAGCATAAAGGAAATTCTTTAATACAGGAAATATGCCAGATCAAGAACGACACAGAGTGATCCGTTGAATTTCTTCAATATACAAAAACAATGTGGCAGAATATGATTTATTTTTTGGCGTTTTTTTACAGAAAAAATGGCGACACACCTAACGTGTGGAGTGAACAGTACATGCGCCGAGCGGACAGCCCAGAACCAGGTGTGTGGCTGTGATGGGTTGTGTGAGGTGTATGGAGACTGTTGTTCTGACTACACCAGACCTGGTGATGGTTCTGTACCACCACAAGAGGCATCTCTGTCATCAGATGCATCAGTACTGTACCCATCAGCGGTGAGCTGTGTGGACACACGTGTGGACGGTGGCTACCTACTGGTCAGCACCTGTCCCACCCATTGGAAGCCCGACCATGTCAGCACGGCGTGCGAGTCTGACTCCCACGGCCTCTCACCCGCTTACATGATCCCTGTTACATCAAAGAAATCCCACCTCTCCTACAAGAATATGTTCTGTGCGTATTGTCACGGGCAAACTCTGTATGACATCAAACTGTGGCCGTTTTCACACACGTGTGATATTGAGACAAACAACATGACATTTGCCACCATGTTTGTGCATGTGCACATAATAAAGCAGCACAATATGGCGCGGACATCACATTGCGCCATCAGGATGGATGAATCGACGCGACGAGGATGTCTCCTTGGAATCCAGGACTGTAGGGGCATCGATGTACGTGATGACAAGACCCTGGTGTTAGCACGAGACATGTGCTATACGTACACTGACTATGTCGCTTCTTCGACAGCAGTCTATAAAAATGCGTACTGTCAGTACTGCCACCGAGGGGTGGATACGTCCCCAACGGAATGTCTACATTCCCATATGGGTAAGTTCGCCTCCCTACGCGACGACGGGAGAGCATTACGACTGTCACATCTCGCACAGTTTGACTTTGACTCCAAACCCCCGACCCTCAACTACGATTCACTTAAAGAGCAAGAAGCTAAGTGCGACGACAGGTTTAAAGTGTACGCGAGGAATCGGTGTTGGCAACTCCAGTGTCCACAGGGATATTTACTGAGTGGACGACAGTGTAGACATAAGGAAAAACTTCTACCGAAGGTCATCTATTGTAGTCCAGGGTGGAACTCAGCAGAGCCGCCGTTTCGGTCCAAGGGTAGGTACAAGCCGCTCCCACCACCTACTCAGTGCGAGAACAACGCCGACTATGCGGGTATATATATGAACAACATATATATGCACACCGAAGATGACATGGTGGCAATCATTCGGTCATGGTTGGGGGAGACGAACTATAAGGCGATGTATGTGTCGCCGACTCTCGGGACCACTCCGCGAATGTTCGGTAACTGTCTGTCAACAACGACCACAGGAAGGGTTGTCGAAAACAGCGCACAACTACTCGCCTTCGTGGATCACATGAGACACAACCTGACGTGGCCATGGATGGTGAACCTCAACGTTACGCAGGGAAACGGTTCACTGTATCTGGGAGAGATGACCCTGTGCGAGATGGTATCAATCTGCAGTACGCTTCGAGCGAACATCGGGGAGTTGGGACCTGACTTCCGCAATGTGTCGTTCAACTTCGGTAAATCGACGGAATACGTCTGTGAGGAAGAGGTAAAGTCCGTAGAGAGTAAAGAACGCGATGAACGCAATGAACGACTCAAGGTATTTCTGAAGCGAGCCGAGACGGTTCACGCGTCTACAGATTGTTGCACAACCACCAAGATGGGAGTTACCCTGGTGGCAATGTTGCTGATATGGGTGTGAACATTTACGTCAATAGTCGACAGTCACCTACAATACAGTGCCAATGTTGTTGATATGGGTATGAACATTTACGTCAATAGTCGAGACTCGACAGTCACCGACAATATAGTGGCAATGTTGCTGATATGGGTGTGAACATTTACGTCGTTAGACGACAGTCACCGACAATATCCAATCGTTTGACTTTGGAAAGCCCAAAATTGCTTACTGTCTGCTGACACTAGTATGTAGACATGGTTAACATTTTTTTCTGTAGCATGTATATTTGACCGGATTTTGACAAATTGAACAAACATGGGTTATATGATCCCTTGGAAGGATGTCAAATCGAAAGACAGTTTTTGATCAGATGTAAAATATTCTAAGGAAATGTTCATTCAGACGCAGACACGGACGCAGACACGGATGACATTGTGGCGGACGTTGGCAGACGTAAAAGCTCACTCAGAATATGAGCTAAAAAGAAAAGGTGTGGTGTGCTATAATAACTCTCTAGGATAGAATTAGTTGTATACTCATTCACATGATACTGCATGGACACAATATAAAGAAATGGGACTTACCAGATTCACGAACGTTTTATTTTCATGCGTCATTTTATGTCATTTGACTTCGTTAGGTCCGATTTACCCATAATTTGGTGTCCGTGGACCTTGGTTTTATAACAAAATTAGGGCCCACAGATACATACAGTTATGATGTATACAGAGTGGCTGGTATCTGGTTTAGGTTTACCACTAGTAGAATTATCGTCAAAATGTAAAATATCAGAAAATTACTTCCTTCCTTCCTTCCTGCAAAAACAAGCAGCCTTTAAAAAGGCTTGAAGGAGCGTGCTAACTTTAAAATACTTTAAAAGTTTGACATATTATGCTATCAATATTTCAATTTTTGGGACATCACAGGTTCAAAAAATTGTTTGCACAGCACGGGTTCAAAAAATTTTTTGCATGGCACGGGTTCAAAAAAAATTTTGCGACAGGGTACGGTTTCCAAAAAATTTGTGGACACGGATTCAAAAATTTTTGGATATGGCTTCGAAAATTTTTTGGCACTGGGCAGAAAAGTTTTGGCACAGCACGGGCAAATAAAATTTTGGCACAGCATGGGCAAAAAAAATTGTCAGGCACGGGCAAATAAACATTTTTGGGGAGGGCACGGCCAAACAAACAATGCGGCGTATAAATTACACGCTTAACTTTCATTTCTAGACAAGATTCCTGATTAGATTAATTTGATACCCCAAGTAATATTACCCCGCTCGTTATGGCGAAAGCGCGCTCATTATCAATTATTAAACTGATTAAAAATTTAAATAGCAGCAATGGGTAAATCATCAAACGGAGAAATGTCAATATCGAGTTACGCTGGACCTGATTTTGCAATGTCAAAGTAAAGTAGGCCTATTCCATTTCTATCTGTCCAATATAATGTCTCCCCATGGTTTTAAACGATTGCTTATTGTGGTAACAGTGAGGTGATTTATATACCATCTTTTTACGCATTGCTGCGTCTCAAAGAGGGTCTAAGTAATTACGAGGAAAGCACCCAGTTCGGCGCTAGCATGCCTCTATAACACAGTAAAGTTTGAGTAAACACCAACTCAAATTCCCACATTGTCACGGAAATATCTGTCATTTACTACTGGGTGAACCGAGGCTATGGTTATGCTTCCTTGCCCAAGGATACACAAATAGCTTACTTTGGGAATTGAACCTACGACTTGTCAGATCGGCACACAAACATCTCTTTGGACCCGAACCCAAATTAAACCTAGGACCTACGTATCACAGATTTACAGTATAGTCCAACATGATGCAGTTGCGCCACTGCCACATGAAATATTAAACATCAGTGGAAATTATTACCGGAATTAATATAAAAGGGAAAACAGAATATCAATAGGCATGAATGTCATTTAAAACCAGTGGATGAAATAAAGATGGAAAATTGAGAAAAATCAACAACGGTTCAGTTTTAATGAGGTTCTCTGATGTTGAAATTTGAAAGATGGAACACCCTTTGCTACGATCACGATAATTTTAACAATTTTGAATTAGGCCAACCCATAGATAATGAGCACAGAATATCTCAATCCTGCGATCGATAGGTTCAGAGAAGAAGATTTTCAAAGATTTTATGATTTAAATTATCTCCCTGCCCTGGATTATCCCCCTTTGCTCTGATCAGAATAATTTTAACAACTTTGATTCAGCCCAACCCATAGATGATATGCACCGAATATCTAAACTATCCGCCCAGTACAGTCAGGGTCGAACATGGCATGTCGCGCGACTTTAATGAGGATGGACAGGGACATGTCAGGTTGTGTAGAGGGGGT
>WNLI01079651.1:0-10880 GCA_025802215.1 Wirenia argentea
CATAATAGGCGGCGCGAGCAACTTTTTGCACACGCAATTTTACTTTTGCGCGAGCAGAGGCGAGCAAGAGCAATTGCGAAAGGACTGCGTACATAGTCATGTGATTTTGTGATGTTTTATTTCAGCAAAAAGTTCCGTGTCAATATAAACGTGCCAATGAAAACTGAGGTAAAGATGGAACAAGAAAACACACACAAACACATAGAGGAAGACAGAAAGATCGTTATACAGGTCAGATGACATACACTATTGGTACAATAATAATTGTACGCCAAGGACGCTGCGCGGTGTTGTGAGAACTACGAACATTGCCTGTCATTATCTCCTGCCTTAAAGACAGCCATTGTTCGAATCATGAAGATGTGTAGGCCCCTCAAACACCAACAACTTGCCGAGTCATGATCTTGCTCAATTCAGCAAATCTGTTTATTCATATCCAAGTTTCTATAATAATTTATATCTATCAAACTATGCCCCAACAGGCAGCGATTGTTCGAAACATGAAGAGACCCACCAAGATCGATTCCCAGTGTAGAACCAAAACTCATACTTTGTCTGGCGTGTATTTGTTGTATTCTCTCCGGTGTCCTTAGGCAAGGCATCTCACGTGACTGCCTCTGTTGGCCCAGCTGTGGAAGGCCCTGCGATATTGTGAAGGTCCACTGATGCGCATTAGCAGCGTCTTCCCTATAGCACAGTCAGATATTGTAAACCGACATTTGCCAGTTCGGGAGAGATCCGAAAGTGCGATGTGGAAATGTGACACCTTTCGCTTTACGTTTTATTACACGAGCCAGTAGTCATTACTCCAGCTAATTTCTCTCTTTAAAACCATATCATAACAGGGGTTATTCCGAAACCAGAATTTTGAATTTGTACCGAAACTATACTGAAACCCATCACTACCGAAACGAAACTGTACCGATACTGTAATATTTCCCGCAAATATACATCCAATATCCCAGAAATCATCCCAAATGATACCCAAACTCAAAAAATTTTCATAAACTATATCAAAACTCAACTGAAACTGAACCTTTACCGATACCGTCGTTTCGGCAATATTTTCGCCAGACAATTTCAGTAAAAAACACAACACTAATCATAGCCCGTCTATAACTCTTTTTCAAACTATCCCTTACAGGCAGCCATTGTTCGAATCATGAAGATGCGCAAAGCTACTAAAACAAACAATTCTTTACCAAGGTGTCTGTCAGCTCAATTCTCTCGTTAAAGTGTATCTGAGTATCTATCTTTATCTCTTTGTATCGAATTATCACCTATAGACAACTTATCTTTCATTGTCTATCTCTTTGTATCGAATTATCCCCTTACAGGCGGCCATTGTTCGAATCCTGAATATGTACAAAACTCTAAAAACCAACAACTACCCAAGGGATCCTGATCCTGCTCAATTGTCTTTATAATGCTTATCTGTCTGTCTATGCAACTCTTTCTGTAGATCTGTCTATCGAACTGTCTACCCCTACAGGCAGCCATTGTTCGAATCATGAAGATGTGCAAGGCCCTCAACACCAACAACTCCTTGCTGAGGTCCTAAGCCAGCTCAATTCTCTCATTAAAGCATATCTCAGTATATATCTTTGTCCATTTCTTTTTATCGAACTATCACCTATACTGTATATCTTTTCTTTCGTTGTCTATCTATTTGTATTGAATTATCCCCTTACAGGCAGCCGAATCATGAAGATGCGTAAGGCCCTCATTCCCCTCAAACACCATCAACTCCTTGCCGAGGTCCAAAACTCATACTTTGTTGTATTCTCCATGGTGTCCTTAGGCAAGTTACGTCACATAACTGGCTCTGTTGACCCAGCTGTGACACTTGACGCTTTACTTTTTACTATAGCATCATGATCCTGCTCTATTGTCTTGTTAAAGCAATTTTTCTATCCATATTTTAGATAGATCTATCCATCTCCTTACAGGCAGCCATTGTTCGAATCATGAAGATGCGCAAGGCCGTCAAACATCAACAACTCCTTGCTGAGGTCCTAAGCCAGCTCAATTCTCTCATTAAAGCATATCTGAGTAGCTATCTTTGTCCATCTCTTTTTATCGAACTATGACCTATATAACTTTTCTTTCGTTGTCTATCTATTTGTATCGAATTATCCGCTTACAGGCAGCCATTGTTCGAATCATGAAGATGCGTAAGGCCCTCAAACACCAACAGCTCCTTGCCGAGGTCCTAAGCCAGCTCAATTCCCGTTTCAAACCCAGAGTGCCTGTCATAAAGGTAATTTTTTGTTACGTCTTACTACACAATTATAGGACACAATCCCCTCGGTAGGGAGGGATCCGAACGAGTGGTCTATAAATGTGACACATTGTGCTGTCCTAAGCCAGCTTAATTCTCGTTTCAAACCCAGAGTGCCTGTCATAAAGGTAAGCTGTTTATTATTTTGACCTAGTATTTACTTTCTACAGAATAGGGGTAAGTGATAGTCATATTTAGCAGGCCCACCCCAAAGTGACTAAACCCGTCCCAAAAAATAGATAACAAAATTTTGCTTTTTATTTGATAATTCAGCTTACTGCACGCGAGATTGCCGCCAGTAATACTGCTTGTCTTATACAAACCCGTTTGCGGATTGAGCTTGGGGGCGCTAATTTTTTTTTTTTTTTCAATCTTGTTCTCCATTGTGTCCTTAGGCAAGGCATCTCATATGACCACCTATGTTGAGTGAATAGCGATCGTACATCTTCTCCCTGACGGAGTAAGCCTTGGTTGAGGAGTAAATTGTAAAGGGCGTACGGGCCCTTATAAGCAGTGTATTCCCTATAGAACAATCAAGTATTATAAGCCGAGATTTGATGGATAAAGAGATCCAAAAAGCCGGTATAGAAATGTGACACTTTAGTTTTAGACAGCTTTCAAATTTTACTGTACATTTGTTTTTCCTCTCCTGCAGAAGTGCATAGACATCCTCATAGAAAAGGAATACCTGGAGCGAGTGGACGGGCAGAAAGACACGTATAATTACCTCGCCTAGCAACAGTTGCCTAGCAACGCGCATTGCCTAGCAACACCCATCTCATCACTACGTTATGCCATACCTCATTTCTTGTTTAATTACGCCGATATATTCCACCAGAATTGAAGATAATTATTCGATAATTATTCGACGAATATTCGTTCATCGAAAGTTAAACGTACAGTCCCATCGATTAAACATAGTTTAAAACGGTGCTTTACGAGTAAAAACACATGTCCATCACATATCTCCACTCGGGCAGTGATAAAAATTCATTTTGAGATCATGCAAACTGGTTGGCACTTTAGTGATTTAGTGTGAGCGCAAAAATGTCATCTGCTACAGCAGTTATTTTCTTGATAAATTATATATTTTATGTTCTTCAGAATGTAATTTTACATGTCATTGAAAAGGCATTCTATTGTACATATTTATAAATAACCAAAAGTGTGAGCGCAAAATTTTCATCTGCTACAGAAGTTATTTCCTGCAAATATTTCTTGATAAATAATTGTATTTTATGTGCTTCAAAATGTAATTTTACATTTGAATGTCATTGAAAAAGCATGCTATTGTACATATTTATAAATAACCAAAACAAAAACACAAAATATCAACTAATTTACATGTCCTAAAAATGGATTTTTAGCATTGCTATAGAGTAAAGATAGGTGATGGATATGTGTTTTTATTAGTATATCACTATTTTTAAGCCATGTTTATTTTATGGCACTGTACCTTTAAAACCGTGTATAAAAAATTTGTGGCTTTTTCTTGTAATTTTGTGGGATTGTCAGACTTTTGCAGCTTTTTAGCTGTAGTTTACACCGATATATTCCACTGGAATTGAAGATTATTTTTTCATCCCTTGAAAGTTAAAACCATGTATCAAAAAATGTGTGGCTTTTGTAACTTTTAGGATTGTCACACTTAGCAGCTTTTCATCCACAGTTTACACCAATATATATATTCCACAGGAATTCAAGATAATTTTCCATCCCTTGAAAGTTAAAACTAAGGGCAATAGTTTACCAGAAAACCGCAAATTTCACCATTTAGAAAACGGAAAATAGACATTAAGTTGCTTCAACTTTAGTAAAATTACACAATTCTTTTAATACAATGCTACTTGAATAAATATAAACATAGAAGTAAGCAAAACTATGATTCCATACCAATTTTAACATTATTTTCATTTAAAACACCTTGTAAAAATTTAATTTTGTCATACAAAACACAGAGAAAACAGAATATGCTTAATGTGAATAGAACACCGGAAGAAAATTGAAGTGGAAATTTTTTATCCTAATGTAGAAAACGTAATAGAAAATGGAATCGGGAATTTAGAAAACTGCAAATTATTGGCTTTAGTTAAAACCACGTATCAAAAATTTGGTTTTTTCGCTGTAGTTTTTGGGATTGTCAGACTTTTGCAGCTTTTCATTTGTTCTTTACATCGATATATTCGAGCAGAATTGAAAGTTATGTTTCCATCCCTCGAATGTTAAAACCATGTATAAAAAAATGCGTGATTTTTTCGTCAGGATTGTCGATTTGTCGCATTTTGTGCAGTTTTTTTGCCAAATTGCATTTCAATGAGGGGAGCCATGTTGTATAGATTTTTTGTAACATTAAATTTATTTCATTACAATATTTTGCCATTTCATCATAATTATTATGTAGGTTGATTTTTTAGAACAATATTTTTCTGTACAATTTTAATAAAAAGATTTCATCATTTTATTGTTTCTAAGTCAAAACATATACAATTTAAAGCATCATTTATTGATGAAAGGAAAAAAATATCTACCAAAGTCAAAATTGCACAATACAGTAAGCCCTGTCTCTACTTATTGTTATTGAGTGTACATGTGCATTAAATAAAGGTACAAAAATCCAGATACATTCTTTTTCAACTTTCGAGAGATGGTAGTTAGAAAACTAATTGATACAAAAATACCAAGTCAATTTATATACTATTCTGTAGTCCCAGATGGTTAATAATTAAATGTTATAACACTATAATATACCAGTAACCCATTAGTCCTACATTTTATATCTGATTTACCAAATTTGGTGAAATTTTTTGCTGATAAAAATTTGCGCAATTTCTCTCAAAATGATTAACATAAAACAATTATTGTTCTATACTACAAGGAATATTTTACAAAATGATTACAAATAATCTCCACTTATACTGTATTTCATAAAGGACAAAATTAATGTGATGTGTGTACATAACTCTCAAAATTAGAAATGTTGTCTAATGAAATGTGTACAGAGAAATCAAGAATCAGAATTTGTGTTCACTAAAAATGTAAGCTGCGCATTCTTGTACGTAACCCTAATTAACGTATGATTTCTGTGACATACGTATTTGCCCAATCAAGGAATTTCACGCTATGTAAATGATTTCGGAAATAGTTAAAGATGTGTCCATTTTATAGTACTACAGGTATAACTTGTACTCCTGTAGTTAGTTTGAATCATCAAAATTACTTAAATGGGTGTATCGGAAATGTTTGATAGTACATTACATTAACCCTTTCATTGTTGAATAAAATAAATTTAAGTTCCCTGTGCCACACCTTTTGTACATCCTCGAATACGGCACTCCACCAGGGATTCAATAATCCTCAAATGCGGCTGACAGTGAAAGGGTTAAAAAGATGTATACATTTGAATTTGAGTTTTATTTTATATTTTTTTCAAGTGCTAAATGAAATTAATTTATAATTATTATATCATGTGTTATACTGTGTCCAATCCATACGGTATTTTAGATCAATAATTCCTTGCCAGTAATTTATTAATTTTAATAGCAGTATACCTATTATAATTTACTTTTCTTAAAAGCGTTTTTTGTAAAATTTTGTATTTGGGAAAAATTCGTTAGTAACATTGTTTGTAATGGTAAAATGTAATCTAATCTAGTATGACACTTTCAACCAAGTAAACAGCCATCAGAACATTAATTATATCACAAAGTTCAAATTATGTATTCTTAATCATAAACATAGTAAATTATAATTTGTTTTCTTTATTTGAGGAGCCACTTATAAGTTTGTTTTCTTTATTTATTTGAGTTGGCAGTGATGGAATATAGAATAGGCTATAATAAAGGTGTGATGCGATAATTTACAAAATATTAGGGTATTGTGACAATTGTAAATACACTAGCTATACCTAAACTATTTCAAACTATATTGTGAATATAGAGACATATGCTATTTATTTTCTTATGCAACAAGTATATTATTTATTTATAAAGCATTGTATTGGATACAATCAAATAGTCTGTTGGTATAATTTAGTAAAACTTCATTACAATATTTTGCCATTTCATAATATGTAGGTTATTATATTAACATTTCTTTTCTTTTTCTATTTTTGTAAAATCATTTTAATTTTCACTAATAATATTTTACAAAGATATTTAGTTTATTTGTCTCTAAAATGTATCAAACAAATAGGTGTAATTTCCTACCTTAATGTTATTTATTTATATTATAGCCTTCATATTATTATTATTATAATAATTACATAATCTGTGCCATTAACTATTATTAAACATTCATGTCCTACCAATATCCAATACCCAGACAAAAGGTATACATCCACTTAAAAAAGAAATGTATTCAAACATAATATCTTAAGATAGGTTACGAAATTTCACATGCAGTATACACAGTAGTTTTATATTGGCAACAAATATTTTGTGTGTGCAATTTTGTACACATAAAAATTGACAATATAAAATATTTAGTATTCATATAAATGTTCAAAACGTTGTGCATATGTACATAACATCGTATTTGAATGTCACTGTAGTATGATGTCATTAAAAATGTAGATTCATAAATGAATATTGACTATAATGATTGTTATAGTATTTGTATAACATAGGGTGCGACATTTTACACTCGTATTTTGAAATGCTATCACAAATATTGACTTTAAAAATGTAGTATATTTCTATAAAATAGTGTACTGTGGGCTTACCAACGTAGTAGGCCTACGTACTAAAATTATTGTATGGACTAAAAAATAGTGCACCGCTTTCACTATTTCACACTACATAGGCTATGTGATTTTGTGTGCGTTACATTTGCTTCAAATTTGACAGTTTTAACTTATTGAATATTGTTGTACATAGTGATATTTTATGACGTCATTTGTATATTATATGTAACATATATGTCACGTTTATTACTCGTCTAATAAAAGAGTTTATCTGACTTTATTATATCCACCAGTTCTGTTGCTATTTTAGAACAATGTAATTTTTAGAGCTAAATGTCAATGCTAATTTGTGTAGCATTTATTTTTCCAAAATAATATAATGTATGTTTATGTATTCTGTGTGGTGTCCCTGGACCTTTATCCCAGCTGAATAATTCCTTTGTTGGATAACATGAGAAAATACCTGTATCATTATTGTCATTTAACCAGCCAAACCCATATGCCAATCTAGGATCATGGTAGCCGCCCTCGTTTTTTCTCAGTCCATAGTGGCGCCGTAGCACTACTTTTTGGTAATTGATATGAGCAATTACTGTCCACTTCCATTACTTTTGACAGGCTATAGTAGCGCAGCAGTACTACTTTTGTGTATGTTCGTGTTACTAAAACACATTGTACATCGCCTATCTAACGCACTATTTTAAACCAGGAGTGCAGTCATAATGATTTCTCTATATTGTTATTAGGCAGTCAATAATGACATGTAAAATCGAAGACTGACGTCGCTACAGGGCCGGGGTTGTAATTAGCTTTAATTTGTCTTTTCCGATATGGGGGACTATTTTTTTCGTCAAAAATCCACCTCGATCCACCTCATGACGTCAGAATTAAGCAAATCGTCGAATAAAAAAAGAACATTTTACATCAACCAGTGTCTTGCTGTTTCATGACGTCATCAGGTGGATAATTCAGGACGAGACAATTTTGACTAGAAAAAAATGTTAATTTGAGCAATAACGGCGATAATGGGGTCCCAAAAACGTCCCAAAAATCCAAATATTTTGTAATAGTATACACTATAATATATCAAAAATTCATTTTGACTGCAGTCCTGTTTCATCTGCAGCACTGTAACTTTAATTTAATTCTTTGCGCGTTACGAACAATGGTGATTCTATAAAGTGCATACGTACAATGTAAAAATAGGTACGTAACAATGGTCAAAAACTCAATGTATGTTTAGATAAATTTATTTTCTATGGTATAACTATGGTCATCTATCTACAGTTACAGTAACAAATTACAATACTCATACGTAATGTTATAGTATACATCTCTACCACATTATATGCTATCTTACATAATGTACAATTTTCTACTTATTTACACTTTAAAATGCTATACATAACCAATCGAATGAAACGAGTAGCATTATGTGTTTTTGAAAAGGATACTTGTTTACTGTCGTATATTAAAATCAAATGGTGGAATAGGTTCTAGCCACTATGTCACATGACCATACTCGTATGCAACGTCAGTGCATTAATTTGGTTAAAAGTAGTAATTGCGCGCCACTGTGGAATATCATGACGTCAATCAAGGTCACGTGACTGATAAACGTAGTGAAAAGTACGCTACCCCTTCGAGACTTGGTTTAGTTATCGCGATTGTATACAGTGTTTGTATATATTACTACTAAGTTGAATCCAATCGCATGATTTTCATACCGAGTATTTATACGAGCTATGAAACTTATACTGTATTGTTTAGTGACAAATAACAATTTGTATTATAGCTATTGTTAGTACTTGTACAACGTAGTCTTACTATACAACTAGTAATGTACATAAATCAACTAGTAGGGTGCAGTGTTCATAATGTTAAATATCCTACCCCTATTATTTCACAACTTTCAAGACTATACAGTAAATACTAATGCTAAAATATACACATATTTACAGACTAGTTCACTCACTAATTAAGTAGTCAAAAACATTACAAACATAATGTTAAATAGCATCGATCGATTAGACGCGCATAACAGTTGTCCAAAGGTCCTCTTGGCCTATAATTTATATATATCACGCACCCATTTCCATGTTGCCACTGGTCTACTTTCGACTTCGTATCTTCGTAATTTTTGCGTGGATGGTGATTCCTTTTCACATATTTCACTGTTGTTCTCAACTTCGCTGCGAAATTACGAAATATTAAATAGACAATAGAGATACTACTTATGAACTGCCACTAGGCCTATTGGCACGAACGTCCTACTTTTGTCATCTGTGCTTAGTCTCGTTGCATTCAATGAGTGTAATCAGTCAATCACAGTGCTACAATGACGAATTTACAAGAACGTGACCTAATTTCAGATATTCACTCGTTGTCCTTGTGACCTAGATTCGCTCGTCTCAATCATCGTAGTCAGTCAAATATACCAGTATAGTGTAACCCACTCAGTAGAAACTATATATTATATGAACACTAATGCATAAAGAATATGACCTAATTTCGGATATGAACTCGTTGCCCTTCTGACCTAGATTCGCTCATCTCAATGAGAATAGTCGGTCGAAGTCGAACGTAGCGGTGTACTATACCGTACTCAGTTGAAACTATATGACGACTTTTACGAGAACGTGACCTAATTTCATATATGCACTCGTTGCCCTTCTGACCTAGATTAGCTTGTCTCTATGAGCGTAGTATATCGAACGTAGATGCTATCAACCACAGTTGAAACTAGATAGGACGTCTAATTTACAAGAACTTGGCCTAATTTCAGATACTGTATATATGCGCTCGTTGCCCTCGTGACATAGATTCGCTAGCCTCAATGAGCATAGTCAGTCGAACGTACGGTACACCATCACGCTCTCAGTTGAAACTATGAAATGACTACGTGTATATAGGGCGACTAATTTACAAGAACGTGACCTAATTTCTGATATGCACTCGTTGCCCTTCTGACCTAGATTCGCTATCTTCAATGAGCGTAGTCAAAGAGCGGGTTGACCCGGTTATCGGGTTGTTGTTGGTGGAGTTCGGTCTTCATGCCTGGAGGTTGACCCATTACCACGCGTTGGGATGTCGGCGCCTGCGCAAACAAAGTACACCATTATGATATATCCTTCATAGTGCGATTGTAAGCCACCCTCACCCATACTATGCCTGAACACAAACAATTCCCTAGGACTGCGTAGATAAAATTGTACTTTGCATGACAAAAAAACTTTTGGATTTGTTGCTTAGACTTATTCAATCAAAAAGTGGAAGAACTAGTTATATTTTTAAAAACTCTTCCTGAGATACATTCAACATCTAAACGAGTCATGTAAAAACATTTACAAGGTAACACGTGCTGCATTACCTAAAGACACCACAGAGAAGACAGCACATACACTAAAGTGTTGGGTCCTGGGCCATGATTTGAACCTGGGACCTCCCGCAATATAGTCTCAACACGTTGTAGTTGCGCCACACCGATTTCAAATAGGCTAGATTATCTACGCTTTATTGTTGTGCGTGAAAACAAATTGGCCGCTAATTATGTAACACATGTGCCCATCGTATCGCGTCTACTACTCGCGCAGAATATATTTACATAATTTTTGTATGAGAAAACAAAATGGCCGCTCACTATTGGACTCATGGGTCCATCGTATCGCTTGATTCGCTTCTACTCGCGCAGAATAATCGATGTACATCATTATACGCACCTCGCCCGAGTATTGCCCAGTGAACGGGTTCGTGTTACCTCCACTGAAGCCACCTTGGCCTGAAATAATTCCATTATAATCTTTAGGCTACATCTTGAATTGCAAATCAGTCTTTTGAGTGTTTAGGGGTCGTCCATAATTATCAACATTTTCTAAAGAGTACAAAGAGTACTCTTTTTCCTAACCCCCTCCCTCCCCC
>WNLI01079762.1:0-10876 GCA_025802215.1 Wirenia argentea
ATCCTCAATATAGGGGGTGGGCAGAGGCGCGCTCTCGACTCCTACTCGCAGGTCACCATGGCACCACAATCATTCTGACTAATATCGTATGATCCAACATTGCCAGACAATGTTATTAGTTTTTTATCATCTACTGTTATAGACTCCCCAGAGGACATTATACATGAACAGTTGATAAATGTCGATGCCGTAATGACTATTATTATTTCCACACAGAGAAATAAATAGAGTGAACAATAAATTACCGTATTTTTGCCAAATACACTGTGTTTATCCCAAATCTGTTTTCACACCATCACTGATCATCACCGATGCGGGTAGAAACTAAATTTTGCATGTAAATCGATGTGGAATCATGTGAAACTGCAACATCAGTCTCCATTCCATGTCATCTTGGATTTAGAAAATCGTTTATGTAGCAAAAATGGTTTTAGAGAACATGAAGTGAGTATGCCTATACCCCTGTCACACTGCGTTCTCATTGCGATCGTGTGGCGTCCAAGAACACCATGCTGCGCGCAGTAGAGTCTCCTAGAGCGTTGAACGTTGACCATTGAACGTCGTGGAGTCTCCTGGGTCTCCATCCATCGTCATGCGACGGCGTTGGTTTTGCTCGGCGTTCTGACTGACACACGCGCACTAAGATCTCCGTAGCAACACCGTGAGGTCTCCTACAGTGCAACACTAGCGGCATGGACGCGCCGCAAGCACGCACATACTCTCCGTGTAAGCACCACACACCCGCAGTTGCGTACGTGCGGAAATTACATGGAGTCCGTGAAGTTCCCACGGCGTTTCCACAGTACAAACGTTGTGGAAATGCAACTGTCGCCGTCTGCACGTGATAGCCGCGCCGTGACAACTCCTAGCATGTTGTGAGAACTCCATTGGTGCGCAATGGATCGCCAACTAGAAGGAATTTGGGAATTCTGTACATGTGATGAGCGCTCCGTAGACACGCGTATGCCAAAATCGCTACAAGGACGCCGCACCATCGTATATTTTCGTCATTTTTCAGGCGACCGTGTATATTTTCGTCATTTTTCAGGCGATCTCATGGCGATCATATCGCCGGGCCATCTCCGGCGATCGCCGTGTAGTGTGACAGGGGCTTAAGATACACCTTCAAGAGAAGGGTTAGGGTACAAAGTTAAATCATTGGGTTCACCAGGGCTGTCAACTACAAGTGTCGCGACTCCTCATTCCAATCTTCTTCCACCACATTGCACTCTGCACACTGCACAGGCCACTTTTAGTCAAAAAGTGTCCTCCTCAGACCCTCAGAGGACTCCCAAATGTCCACCTTTTCAACAATTAGGAAGGACCAGTAAAAATTGAGCAAAAATCAGCGAAATGTCGATAAAATCTCTGTATTTCAATGTTTTTCAATTTTGTATACTGGTCAAAAAAAGAAATGTGCCACTTTCAATTATATATTTTTATATGTGGCGCGTTTCTTTTTTTGGCCAGTATATATAGATAATCTCGATAAAATTAATAGTAAACATTTTGCAACATTTCCTTGTTTTTCCAGAAAATAATATTTTTTTGGGGAATGATATCAATCGTCGTTGACAAATCTTAAGCATCTTATACAAATTATAAACGACTAGGCTCTGCTTTGATACATACATAGGCCTACATGTCTATGAGGTTATATTGCCATAATAATCACTACAATTTATAACAATCAGGATTTTTTGCCAACATATTTCCTGGATAATGATGAAAACCAATCCCGCTCGGTCATTGTGACCGCGGTTGACGTACCTACATTATTATACGTATATCATCAACAAAGCTACGAGCGTAGTATATGATTTTGTGTTGCGTAATTACCACCCTATCTTTCGGGATGTATGGTAAAGATCAATACGTGATGTACATCCCCTTATCTAGAGAAGGCCAGTAATTATCCACATGTCAGACGTGGATGTCATGTCAGTATCGATACAATACATTGGTCATGGATTATAAACAATGTTCAGCAAAGTCTGACAGCTTGCTTATACGTATATACCACATATCTATTATTACACAATTCAACTCAATTTTCATGACTACCATGTCATCAAATGTCCGAAAATACGTCACTCAACTAGAGTGCCTGTGTTGAGAGTCCACGAAAGGCGACTCGGCCATCATTTTCCTAGCTATAATGGATCTACAAAACTGGACATACTCTCAATATCAGGGCACTCTCGGACAAATGGATGGCACAGTACATTGAATTTTAGGTGCTTAACCGAATGGTTACACCCCTGTCACACAGAGCTGCGTTCTCACTGCGATCGCGCCACGTCCCAGAACGCCATGCTGCGCGCCGTGTAGTATCCTCGAGCACGTTGGGATCTCCTTTGAACGCCGTGGGGTCTCCTAGATCGCCATCGATCGCCATGCGACGGCGTATGTTTTGTGCATGCACAAAACAGACGCCATGGCTCGGAGTTCTGACATACACGCAGTAAGATCGTTGTAGCAACACCGTGAGATTTCCTACAGCGCAGCGGCAGCGCCACGGACGCGCCGCAAGCACGCACATAGTCGCCGTGCAAAAGCGGCAAAGCGCGGCTCCCCTGCAGTTGCGTTTGTGTGGCGATTGCGCGGAGACTACACGGAGTCCTTGAAGTTGCCACGACGTTTCCTCACTGCACTACATCCGCAGTCCTTACTGCACTGGATTCCTCAGTGCTCACTGCACTACATCCTCAGTCCTCACTGCACTGAATTCCTCAGTCCTCACTGCACTGGATTCGTCAGTCCTCACTGCACTGGATTCCTCAGTCCTCACTGCACTGCATCCTCAGTCCTCACTGTAATGGATTTGAACTATAAGGCTAGTATATCTTATCAATGATTGTATTTTCCCTTGTCCCTACTATCTTTAGCCTTGTCTGCTTAAAACTCCGCCCCTAGGTTACTCTCTACTACTCGACTAACAACGTCATATTTCCGTACCACTCTACTGCTTAAAAGAATAGGCGCATTTTCTGCCCTGCCTATCTATTATACGACTACTACTGTAACACTCACTGCACTGGATTCATCAGTTCTCACTGCACTGCATTCCTCAGTCGTCACTGCACTGCACTACATCCTCAGTCCTCACTGCACTACATCCTCAGTCCTCACTGCACTGGATTCGTTTGGTGCTCTTGTATATAACGTTGCTATACTTGTTAAAGTAAACCGGTATGTTCCGCGACATACTGGAAAAGTCCCAGTAAGTCCCAGTTCGAGCTACACATAATCCACTTTCTCTCGGTATGTTTCGGAAGAAACTGGTTCCATTTTCAACCACCTCCAGGAGCAGGTACAAAACAAACCACTTCACTTCGCTCCGACACGCTTCGCTTTATTTCCCTAGTATAGCAACGTAACATGGGGTAAAGCAAATAATTTCGGATCACTTTTATCGATTGGGATCACTTTTATCACATCTCGTGATACCTGACGTATCACGTGATTTCGACAAAATGGAGAACGTAGAGATGGATCTGATTTTTTCGCAAGAAAATGAATTTGAAAATGAATCAGAATCTGTAGCTACTGGGTTATCGGGTAGTCATCGTGCACGTCATATTGTTGCCTACAGATTGCAACGTAAATGGCTGTTGGCACTCTAACTAATTCAGTAATTGGTTAATTAACTTACTTGTTGTTATTATCAACTACCCTTCGGTAGTCTTTTTTGAGCCCTTTAATTTTATTTCGGCATTGGTTGAACCTTTTCTTGACGCCCATTTCCTCAAGTGTTTTACTAAACGCACTGATATCATGGTAGGACTAATATGTACAGCGTACTTTTTTCACCTTCCATCATCAAAACTCTAACATGATTTTAAATTTGGCGCGAAGATTTAGATTAAAAACGAAAACAAACATAACTAAATTTTGCGAAGTTACGTCCCATGCAAAAAGGTCGCGAGAGGGCACGACACTCGATCGATAGATCTGTACCACTTTGCCCCGGTTGAGAGCAGCAAGTGTAGTAACGATGTCATTTTCGAACCGGTTTGAAAGTGATCCGAATCAAACCACTTCACTTCGCTTCACCCCGGTTCATGACTATAGTGTATGAAATATTACACAAACTGTTAATCTATTTTGTACACAAAAGCAGTAATAACCAGTAATAGTAATACCATACATTGAGCCATTGAACCACTCCTGGGCACTCAGGACAGTGCCCCCGACTCATTATTGACAATCACGCTGTGACTCAATTCGTTTTCGTATCAACATGTATACCACGTCCAGTGATTCATTGTGTACCATAATACTCATAGCTCCTGTGATCCATTGTGTACCATACTACCCGTAGCTCTCCTGATCCATTGTGTACCATACTACCCGTAGCTCCCCTGATCCATTGTGTACCATACTACCCGTAGCTACCCTGATCCATTGTGTACCATACTACCCGTAGCTCCCCTGATCCATTGTGTACCATACTACCCGTAGCTCCCCTGATCCATTGTGTACCATACTACCCGTAGCTTCCCTGATCCATTGTGTACCATACTACCCGTAGCTCCCCTGATCCATTGTGTACCATACTACCCGTAGCTCTCCTGATCCATTGTGTACCATACTACCCGTAGCTCCCCTAATCCATTGTGTACCATACTACCCGTATCTACCCTGATCTATTGTGTACCATACTACCCATAGCTCCCCTGATCCATTGTGTACCATACTACCCATAGCTACCCTGATCCATTGTGTACCATACTACCCGTAGCTCCCCTGATCTATTGTGTACCATACTACCCGCCCATACCACCACTCCCCATCCACACTTTGGTAAGGAATCGCCTGTGACTTGAATGATGCATTGATCTAAACCCTGTCTTTTATGGCCATAGGAGACAGACGGCCTGATGATGTTTCAAGGGAGGTAATGTGCCACATTGACGGTAATGTAATGGTGTTAATAATTGATGGAGATTCAGCTCATTGTCATGGGCTTTTGCTGGGAATTACGAGTACCAATAATGATAACTTGGTTCCGAGACAGAAAGATAGAAAATGAATATTGTCCACAAGTAACTATGGCGTCGTCGTCGTCGTTCGTCTAATCCTGCTGGAGTCTGGAGATACGAGTTGCTGTTCCAGCTATACAGGTATCTCGGCATTTTGTAGCCAGCGAATTGTGTCATCGTCAAGTTCGCGTATACCTTGGAGACCATTTGGGGATCGGAGAGTTGGAAAAGTAGGAAGGACTGTATTTTGTGCCCGTTTGATTGACTTATTAGTAGCAATAGTGCGGGGGAAATAGCGCTAGAGTTATGGCCCTTTGATAGAGTATGAAGGGATGCCGGCTTTTTTTATAAGAATGTCATTTTGGCACAAATTCAGTATATGACATTATGCATCTTTACTATTCATGCATAATCATTATTCATACGCCATATGCTACGGCGCTACAGTTAAGAAATAGAAACCAGAAATTACAGGATGCTTTTCCTCATCTCACGATAAAACAGACAAACACGCCATTTGAATGACACAATGTCATGCAACCATAAATGACAAGTTGTGTAATCATGTTTCTGTTCATTGCAATAATTTTAATGCTCATGATACGTTCATAAATGCATGTGCAAATTGCAATACTTGAAGTTGAAGTATTGCACATGAATATATCATATTATGTCATTGTCAGATTGGGCAAAAGATGCACCACTAACCGGTTGTAACCGCATCGGTCATCGTTCGAGTCAGACTGAAACTGTGAACAACCGGGGTATAACTGTGACCAAACCATTTTTTTACCACATCGCGGAGGTGGTTTCAACTGGGACCAGGCCCCCGTTATGCCCCGGTTCGCTCAATCTGACGATGTTTTTATCGATTCGGTTGTAATCACATCTTTTTTATCACGTGATACGTGTACCTACGTTATGATATTAATGGAGTTTAGTCATTTTTATTGTGGCTCGCTGAAAAGAGATTAGGCGAGGAATTAGTGTTTTTGTACCTAAAAATAACGTATACATTATTAGCTAATTTATAATATTTATAGCAGGGTTGTTTTTTATGTTTATTTAGTGATAATTGATTTACATGTAGTCATTCAACTACATAACCATTATCTTAAATAATAGGCTATACTTAGGTTAGTTGATAATAAAAAGTGTAAAAACACAAGGAACAGACGAAAAGGGCATTTGTATTACCGCAAAAAATGATCAGATTTGCGAGAGTAGCGCTCATCACCTGTGCGTAACTGGAGCAAATTATATGGTATTACTGAGCAGTCTGACAACGACGCGATTTTATAACCGAAGTGAAGTGAAGCGGTTTTTTGATTCGGTTAGCAACCAGTTACTGAATGTGTCGGACAACGACATTTGTGTTGAAAGGATGGATATAGCTATTATAGCTACATGGAAGGGACAGGCAGATAGAGACATTTGTTCACTCACTTAGTTTCATCACATGTCAGTCTTGTGAGTTAATGAATAAAAGTGTGCATTTTCACACATGACAGGATACTACTGTATGTGGGTAATTCAGTCTAGTGACGAATGTAGCTGTTGGAATAACTTTCTATATAATCGGCCAATCCATCGACAATAAATTACATAAAATGATAAAAGATAACGATTTACAAAATTTTGGTTATCAAAATATGTGCAATTTTACCTGGTTTTGTGGGTCATCAAGATGGCTGTATAAAATCTTTTCTGACAACGTTAGGGGTCTTTTTAATCTGAAATAAAAATTTACATAGACTACTTATACAGTACTCCCATTCACATAACTTTAACCAACAATATTTATGCAATCATCAACGTGACTGTTGTCAAAATCCAAATTATGCTCAGTGTTATCGTTTTAATTCTTGTTAGAATAATGGCCTCCGCTATGCGGTGTGGCCAAATAATAGACTACAGTAATTCAATATTTTGTCATTATGGACAGATGGACATACTTTTTGAGGGAGAAACAGGCACTTCAGTTCAGTACCGTTATAAATAAAATTAAATAAAACATTTTTCACATCTTTTTATTTACAGTTCCTAATGGTTAAATGTCATTCAATATTCATGATCAACAAATATTACAAGCTATGACTAGCTATCTGAGCTTTGTAATAAAAGCCATAGGTTTAATAGAAAATACAATCTACAAATATGCAAATTTCATCATCATCATCAGCCGAAGGCTCTCATAGGGCCATGGTCTGCCAATTAGCCAGATCAGTTGGCACTCCTCACTGCCTCCTGTAGAATGGATTCCGCAGCTCTGAAGATCCCTTTGTCACGTCCACAGGGGTCCAGTCCAAGATCCTTCTGGGTACACATACTGTTGAATATGTACGCAACTCATCCGTTACACATCTCCAACAAGCAACCGAAGTCGAGCACTTCGAACCAACTCGGAGACATGAGTCTGGTTAGATCTACACAAGACATCCTCTGTCGTAACGTGATCTCAGTTGGTGCACCATATTCGTCGCAAACAACGGTTTTGGAACATATCACGCCTTTGCAGTACGGTGTGTGGAACTGGCCATGTCTCCGTTCCATACACAAGAGTCGGAATGACAACAGCAGCAAACAGCCGACACTTCGTATGACCAGATAACTGCTTCCACCTCATGACAGATCCAAGCAGGCAGCCCCATGACCGGGAAGCCCGGTTAATGCGCGCGTGTACTTCATGTCGATGGATGAGTTGGCTGCAATCCAGTGCCCCAGGTAGCAAAAGCCCTCCACCCGCTCTACCTCAGCTCCCTCAAGAAGAATTCGCTGGTGTGGCCGCTCTGCAGTCATAACTTTAGTTTTAGCAACACTAACGCTAAGACTCCATGTAGCACACTCAGCAGCTAAGTTCGTAAGCTGCTGACTCATTTCATCAAAGGACGAAGAGATGAGAAATAGGTCATCGCCATACTCCAGGTCTATATACGTAGCATTGCTAAAAGATACTCCGTTGAACTGTTTGTTAGTCTGTTAGACTCACCTGTTTTTGACAATTTTGACGTTATTCTGTAAATTTTCATATGGCATCTGATAGTTGGGGTCAAATTTGCTCATCGCCACCTGGAATATGACAATCTGAATAAATTGAATAATAGTATAATATAGTCATGGATTTTACAGATCTTACATCAAAATGTTGTACTACAACTAGTACACAGTGA
The DNA here is from genome assembly GCA_025802215.1 of Wirenia argentea. NCBI lineage: Eukaryota > Metazoa > Mollusca > Solenogastres > Pholidoskepia > Gymnomeniidae > Wirenia > Wirenia argentea. The sequence goes on from WNLI01079762.1 coordinate 8,156, forward strand.
CTTGGGTACATATGGTTGAGGACACTAACCCCCAAGGTTATTTGAGCTTAGCTAAATTAATACACAATCATGTTGCACTTGTGGCTTGCCTTTATTTTTAGTACATCTGGACTGATACATTATAAAAGTTATCAACAAGTTTTGAAAAAGTCTTAGTGGTATATTACAAGTAGGCTACAGGCCTCAACGGAGAAATATCGGACAAATTTGATAAATAATTATCATCAAATAAATAATCCATGATTGTCAACATTGCACATTACAGAAATATAGGCAAATTTAATAGGCAGCAATGCTAGTGAAGAGATATGACATTGTGATAAATTGATATGGTAAATATTATTATATACCTCATATCCCTTATCTAGATGTTGAGTTAGACTGACCTGAACGGCGGCTGTGAGATGCAGTGACCGAGTCTGCCAACTCCTGTGCACATGACTCTGAAACAAAATTCATAACCAATTTATAATTATATGCTAAATGAATATGTGTGTACTCAGCTTGTGGAGGCAACAATAGATAGCTTGTGGAGGACCGCAATGTAGGTAAACATTGGCCTGGATTCATCAATATAACGATAGTCAAATCAACGTCATGTAGTACATCTAAAACATTGATTGTAGTCAGACTTTTTACCGAGGACTGTCAAGCCATCAACTGGTGTTAAATTAGTGTTAAGTAATCGTCGCCGGCAAAATATACACTCCGTATAGACATTAATTAGTTCCAGAGGTCTACTCAATTACTGAGTGTTTGATGAGCGTGGGCCAGGTAAAATAAGTTTTTCTAACCTCTAAGCCTAACAGTTTCATAGACCTGTGTCGCAATTTGTTTAGGTTTTGACAGTTTTTCTGACAAAATAATCTGTAAATATTTTAATTACATCAATTTTCTTAATTCGAGGCCTGGACATTTCTTTATGCTCAAATAACGTGAATTAAGGTTTATTAGTGTATGAACTGGGTCTTATTCAAGAGAACACGGCTCGAATTTCGACTGCTGTGTCCCCATAATCTTTCCCATTCGTTTAGTACAAGGACTTCCGGTACTCTTTCCGCTTTCACTTGTAATTTTCGGCGGGGCCACGTCAACTGGATTTTTACCAGGTACTGTGCACATCAATACCTTGGTATAAAAGAAGACCTTGTAGAATAACTTCAATAAGATACCAGTTGGCTACTAAATTGAACATGTTTGATTTTGAGTTGGGAATTGAACATAGGACCTTTCGCAGTTCGCACTACAGTCTTCAGTTGGGTTACTCTGGAGTTATATAAAATTTATAAACAGTAAAAAACTATGCATAAACGGAAAGAGTTGAAGGTCTTATTCCAGAGAACACGCCCCGAATTTCGACTGTTGTGTCCCCGTAATCTTTTCCATTCGTTTAGTAATGTACAGGGACTTCCGGTACTCTTTCCGTTTCACTTGTAATTTTCGGCTGGGCCGCGTCAACTGGATTTTTACCGAGTCAAATGTACACTAATAATGCAACTCTTTCCGTTTACGCAATTTCATGCGTCAGATCATACTATGGCCTCCAAAAGGGCAGCGCGCTGTACAAAAAGGACCGACAGTACAATTAGGGAAAATTAAGGCCTTACTCCAGAGAGCACAACCCGATTTTCGACTGTGGTGTCCCCTTAATCTTTCCCATTTGTATATACAGTACTATGACTTCCGACACTTTCTTTTTTCACTTGTAATTTTCGACAGGGCGCATAAACTGTAGCGTTTAGGGCCACGTGGCATAACGTGTCAGTGCCTAGCGAGATCGAGATGGGGCGAGGATAAGTGACAAAGGTAGTTGGTTCACCAACAAGATTGGAGACGCCAAACGTGCACGTAGAAGGGCAGAAAGAAAATGGCGGTCTACTGGATCAGACGAGGATAAGAATTTGTTCAAAGAGCGATCAAAAGAGCTGTTCCGGCAAATTCGTGTAACAAAACGGGACTACCATAGTGACATCATTCTCTCCCACTCAAACGACCCCAAAAAACTCTTCTCGACCTTACACACACTACTGAACAAGAAACCAACACTCGCCCTACCTGAGCATACATCACCAAGTGATCTGGCGAATGAATTCAACCAATTCTTTACTTCAAAAATCAACAAAATCCACGACAGCTTACCATCTCCTCGAATTGCAGCGAACATTTTCGACAAGCCACTTTTCTCTACTCGCCTGACCAGCCTATCCCTCGTCACACAGGATCAGATCGAAAAACTGATCAACTCAACAGCGACAAAATCAAACCCTCTCGACCCAATACCTACCTGGCTTCTCAAGCAATGCCTGCCGCCGCTCCTCCCCGCTATCACCACCATCATCAACAAATGCTTCGACAATGCTTCATTTCCAGATTCGCTCAAAGACTCGTACGTCTCTCCGCTTCTAAAGAAATCTACGCTGGATCCTGACTCTCTCGTCAGCTACCGACCGGTCACAGACCTTACCTACCTCTCAAAAACACAAGAACGAGCTGCGGCATCACAAATCACAGCACACCTAACCACCAACAACCTTCTCCATCCTCTCCAATCGGCATATCGTTCTCAACACAGTACTGAAACTGCTCTCCTCCGTATCCAGAATGACATTCGCATGGCTGCCGACAAGGGTCGTCCCACCATCCTTGTGCTTCTTGACTTGTCGGCAGCCTTCGACACAATTGATCACACAATTATGCTTGACCGTCTCGAACATCGTTTTG
>WNLI01079873.1:0-10875 GCA_025802215.1 Wirenia argentea
GACGGACGGAAGGACGGACGACGGACAAAATCGGATTGGAATAGCTTACCGGAGCATTCGCTCAGGTAAGCTAAAAAATGGTATTATTGAAATTTAGATTTTATTTCTGATAATTCACTCAATATTAAGAATTTACACCCGATGAAATGAATAAGAAATTATCGTAACTGATTTGGATGATTTGACGTACTAAGCATGACCAGCATGGTCATAAGGATGCATCACATCAAATTTTACTTTTACACAAGCAGTTGCAGATAAGATTTTTGAACCATTTAAAAATATTTTTCTGGGAAAAACCCGGATCTCATGATATCAAGTACGAAATGTTTTTTGAGAGGATGTTCAAAGACGATGTATGCTGGACGGGTGTCGATGAGCTAATAAACTAGGTATTTTACTAACCGACACATAGCACAGCGAGTGATATTGACTGGGAATGGTGGTGAAGTAGCCTTGTACGGTATATGACACATTGCACAGTTCATAGTTGGGGATATACTACTGTGGAACGAAGCACATATTCATACAAGTGAGTAGATATTAATCATGTTGAATTTACCATGGCTTAACCCTCGTCACATGGGAATGTTATGTACATCAAGATCAACATTTTAGGGCATAAAATAATATGTTATTTAAATTTTTTACCATAGTAACTGCCGATGAGCTGAATAGATCAACGGTCAAGGTCACCAGTCTCAATAGCTCAGTCAGGTGCGCGTTGGATTTGTAATCCTAAGGTCGTGGGTTCGAACCCCAACCGGCACCGATTATTGAGAGATTGCACACACAAATTCATCGTCATTTGCATGAGACGGTAAACCGATGTGCGTGCGACTGATAATACCTTAAAATGTGTATTTAAGTAGCACGAAAACCCCAAACTTTACTTTTTTACTTTTTAGGTATACCACTATACCTGCAGCAGGTATAGCAATGTATAGCAGTGCTATAATACTGTATTTGGAATCTGGGATGTACATGTGACTTACGCTATCAATTTGATGCTTGCAACGTGATTCCGGCCAGGCTTGTTAGAAACCAGAATATAGCCTTGTAAAAATTCTTGATCAACCATGGATGCTCTAAAATCGGGAACATCACAATTCCTGCAATTATGCAGTTGCCGCAATGTTTTGGGGGTTAGAGGTAACAAATGCAATATTAAGTATATTTCGATTACAAAAGAAGAATCAGAGCCATTTATAAGAAAATAATATATTGCGTTTGTGGGTCATAAATAAAACATAATATATACTTACAACGTAAATACCGTCGGACGCCAACGTTCTAGTTTGTTAACATCCTTAAAAGTGATTGCGACAAGCATGTTCGTTGGAGGCGACCGGATATACATCAAAGGTCGTCGGAAATTATGTAGGTATACATTAACTAAATGTGTACCTAGTGTAAGTATTGGCTTGGTTGGCGAGGTTCACATCCACCGTCAACCGCCGCTCTTTATCAGCGAGATGCTGTCTGTCCACGACGATCGGTACAACCACATTGTTTGGAGGTCGTGGAGAGGTCGCTGAATCTAGGTCAAAGGTCAGGTTCACGAGTACGGCCGTACCGGTAGCTGACAGGATCATCACTTCCTCCCTGTGTGAGCAAGATTTTTTTACAGTTTTTATGTTATATCACTCGGGTACAATTATGAATGTTTATAATTCAAGTTCTGGACAGTCACAATTATAGAGGACTTTTCGTTTACATTGCACAACCTTCGACTTGACCCACTTGTCACCGAGCGTGGTTCACGGGACAGCGGAAGAGAAACGTTTGTGAGGGCCCAGTCCTAGTTTAATTCAATAATGGTACGACTTTCGTTCATTATTCCGTGATTGTTACAATGTTCCATGACAAGCCAAATTCCTGCAGTTTACAGTGGCCCAGCCGAAGGTTACGCGGCATAGCCGAAACGTCGTCTATAAGAATTATACACTATAAATAAATCAACTGGATGGATCCCAATTTTCACCGTAACATTATAGGGTACAATCTGTCCGGCACACCACAATAGAGAAGCAGGGTGAAAACTATTAATTTTGTACAAATTCCATTAATTTACATTACAAATTTTTTATTAGCCATTTTTTTATTTGTTAGCATGGTAGAGCTAAGATTGGTTTCAGGAATACACATGGGAATTGTTACTTGCAGTGATTGTGTATTACAGGGCTGCCCAACTCAGATTACCCGAGGGCCGGATTGAAGATATCCATGGGAAATTTTGGAGGGCCGGCCATCGAAATTTACATTTACAATATATATATGTAATGTTAATAATTATTGTACATCGTAAACTGAATAAAACATTGTATATATATTATATTATTTTATTTTATTTATTAATAATAAAGTATATACACATGTAATTAACGTAATTAGTTACATAAATGTACAAAGTATTTTTTTGTATTTACAATTTACAATTATTTACACATGATGAACATTAGACAGTAGATACATTACAAGTAAGTTATGTTTTTGAGCAAAATTCACAATAAATTAACAATGAATTAATAAGAAGTCTGAGAACGATACTATCACGCAATTTAACAAAATCAGGTTCATAACTAGACAAAGCAACGCGGATACAGTCATGTAAATGTACATCGGAGAGCTGGCTACGGTTCTTGTTTTTGATATTGTTCATGTGGGAAAACGTTGATTCGCAAATGTAAGTCGATCCGAACAAAGTCAGTAAATTAATTGCTACTTTACGAACTTCACAGTATTTAACATCACTAACATTATTGATCCAAAAGTCCTCGCGATTGTCCTTACAAGATTTCATAACATTTTTCAATTCATTGTCCACTTTCATCAGTACAACTTCGGTCTCGATTTTAGTTTCGTCGATATCGGGGCATAGTTTTTTCGTAGCATCGATCCAATCAAGCTGGTCATCGTCGAACGCGAACGGATTTGAGACGAGTAAGAGGACGTCGTTGATTGGTTGCATATCGTGAAACCGCGAGTTGAAGTTGTCGGCGACGTTATCAACGAATTCGACGTACGAGTCACAGAGTTCCAAGTCGTGTTCCTTGAGACATGCGTCGAGACTGGGGAAATGAACGAGTCGTCCGTTACGGAGGTGTTTCTTGTAAAGTCCGAGGTTTGCCTTAAAATCGCGAACGTTGTTGTGAAGATCGCAGACGGTATGGTTGCGTCCTTGGAGTTTGAGATTGAGGTCGTTAAGGTGTTTGAACATGTCGACGAGAAACGAGATATCACGTAGTTTGGATGGGTCTGTGATGAACTCGTGGAACGATGTGGCCTTCGGGGATTTCAGGGTGGTTAGGAACTCAGCTATCTCTGACCTGAAACACAAATGTCAGTCGGTTAATACTATTATCAAATGTAGCAATAAAAAAAGTGTTGTGCGTCGAGTTGTGGTTTGTCACGAGAGTGGAACCTGAACAAAAATCTGGGGATAAAATAATAATATAATTCTTCTTCTTGATTCGGTACATTCAAGGAGGTTGAACGGCCGTGACACCATGTACACGTGTTTTCCAATGTTCCCTTTTCTGTGCAGCTCTTGAGGACGTTCAAATTCAAATATTTGATTTCAATCAAGCCCTTGCGGGTATACGAAAAGCAAATCAGTATTGTTTGTTTGTTTTTGATTGAAAATCATTTTGATGTGTATTCAAGACAACCTTGAAGTGAAATCACTTTTCCAAGTTATGACTGTGACCCAAGCTAAACTAAACTAATACAAAGTAAGATTATTATTAAGACTGACCTCAACTCCCAGACGCGAGTCAGAGTCTGTCCCTTGCTGAGCCAGCGAACGTTGTTGTACAGGAGTAGGTCGTTGTAGGTCGCGTTTACTTCGTCGAGGAATTTGCGAAAGTTGCGATGGGTGAGGGCCGAGGAGGATCGCAGAAAGTTGACGAGTTTCATGACGTCGAGGAGGAGGGACTGGAATTCTACATTGAGTTTGGCGCAGAGTACGGATTGGTGGATGATGCAGTGGTAGGAGAGGACGTTTGGGTTGTCATTCTTCATGAGAGTCGCGAAGCCGTTGTGTCTACCAACCATGGAGGGGGCGCCGTCGGTCGTCACTGATATTATCTTCTCCGTTGGTATACCCTTGAGCTTGAGGTAGCCGGTGACTGCTGTGTACACGTCTTCGCCGCGTGTTTGCCCTTCTAATGGTAGCATGCAGAGAAGTTCTTCAACGAATTTATCGGACTTGAGGAACCGAACAAACACGCATAGCTGAGCAACGTCGGCGATGTCTGTTGATTCGTCAAGTGCGATGGAGAAGACAGGAACTTCACGAAGGTCGTTGATGAGCTGTTGTGAGACGTCCTTACTTATGTCTTCTATGCGTCGAGTTGTGGTTTGTCGCGAGAGTGGAACCTGAAACACAGTAATCAGAAAATTATACGTTTGAAAACTAGTCTGTAAAATAGATGGACGTTGATTGCCTCGTCAGAAATTTTTTTTTTTAAATCGTGATTAGAAAGATAAATACAGTGGCAATTGCAATATTAGGCTATTTTTATTATAATCGTGATTTTGATATAATCGTGATTAGAAAGATAACTACAGTGGCAAATGCAATATTAGGCTATTTTTATTATAATCGTGATTTTTTATATAATCGTGATTAGAAAGATAACGACAGCGACAAAGGCAGTATTAGGCTATTTTTATTATAATCGTGACTTTTATATTTATAAGCGTGATTAGAAAGATAAATGCAGTGACAAATGCAATATTAGGCTATTTTTATTACCTGTTCAACTGCAGTTTTAATCTCCTGTTGTTGTTTCCCGTCCAACATACTATCACACATGGCCACCATGCACTCCTTTACGATCTCGGAATCGGTGAAGGGTTTGCCGTGTTTCGCGAGGATATGAGCCACTTTATACGACGCTTCTGTAGCACGAGTTGAATTTGTTATCGTCTTTTTCACCATCGAACTTATACCAAAGGCAGACTGTGTTATCAACGCGTCAACACGTAGTCTTCGACGTTCGGAATTTAGAGGGAAATTATTAACAAACTGACTATGTTTCGTATCATGATGTCGTTTCAAATTACATTCTTTGTAGACTGCGACCGTTTGCGAACATAACAGACACTGAGGTTTACCTAACTGCGAACTATCACGAAACACGTAATCTAACGTCCACGAATCTTTAAATGCGCGTCCCTCGCAATCTATCTTACGTTTCTTGGAAGGTCGACTAGTAGCCATCGTAATTTTTGTGATGCCATTTTCTTGGTTCACCCGTATTTATACGTATCGTAAAAGTCACGTGATTTTTACAACTTAGATCAAAAGAAAAATGGCCGACTTTCATATTTTGTGTAAGTGTAAGATTTGCCATAAACTAATTTAAATTTAATCACGTATGCGAGCGTTGGCACGCGACTGGCCCTTTCAACAACAATAGACACCGCGTGAGTAGATCTCTGGACAATAGAGCACATTCGCCGGCGACACGGATAATAGGATTATCACGCGCGATCGTCAGACATTTTGATGATTGGTGAAAACGGTAACCACTTTGTAATTTTTACTGATTACTGTGTAGGTATACACTATTTAAATTTTTGATCAAGAGAACATCCCGCGGGCCGGATTAGACGTGCTCACGGGCCGGATTGGCCCGCGGGCCGCCTGTTGGCCGAGCCTGCTCTATTTGATCCAAACCGATTTGACAATTTTACTTGGTTACCATGTGATCGACTTAAAATTGATCGATTTCATAGTATTAACCAGTTTTGATCAATCAATTTGGTTTCAATCAAATCAAATCAAACCGATCAAATCGATCAAACCGTTCAAATCAATCAAACTGATCGAATCAGTCAAACCGATCAAATCAATCAAATCGCTCAAATCAATATCAAATCGATCAAATCGATCAAACGATCTCATCATTCAAATCTATCAACAGGATCAAATCGATCAAATCGATAAAAAAGCAATCAAAAGGATCAAATTGCTCAAATCGTTCAAAACGTTCAAACCGATCAAAACGTTCAAAACGATCAAATCTAATCGGATCGAATCGGATCGAATCGGATCGAATCGAATCGGATCGAATCGGCTCGATCACGGATCGAATTGGCTCGCTCACGGATCGAATGGGCTCGATCACGGATCCAATGGGATCGAATCGGCTCGATCACGGATCGAATGGGATCGAATCGGATCGATCACGGATCGTTTCGGAGCGAATCGGATCAATCACGAATCGATCACGGATCGATCGCGGATCGATCACGGATCGATCACGGATCGACCACGGATCGATCACGGATCGATCACGAAACGTGCACGGATCGGTCACGGATCGGTCACGGATCGGTCACGGATCGAATCGGATCATTCACTGATCATTCATGGATCGATCACACGGATCGATCAAATGATTCAAACTGATCGGTCACACGGTTCTACCACACGGATCGATCACACGGACCGATCACACGGATTGCACACGGATCTATCACACGGATCGGTCACACGGATCTATCACACGGATCAATCACACGGATCGGTCACACGGATCTATCACTCGGATCGGTCACACTGATCTATCACACGGATCGATCACACGGATCTATCACACGGATATAGGGTGACTTCAGGTAGGAACGGACGATTTTTGCACAAAATGGTGTATAATGAATAACATTTTTTAATATTTTATTTTATCTGTTGATAGTAATAAACTAGGGCCTCTCGCGCAACAATCGCCATTGAATATATTAATATCATCATTAATAATATCCTCATCTCTTACCTGTTCAAGGAAGGTTTTGTACATGTGCCAATTAGCCTTTGATGTGTCCCATTTGAGAGGGCATTCCACGTTACCTGTACTGTTCTGGCTCTGGTTGTTTCCATTTATTCCGCGTAGAGTTGTCATCACAGGGAAATGATCGCTGCCACAATCATTCTCTAAGTCAACAGACCAATTACACCGACTGGCGATAGATCTACCTACTAGTGTGAGGTCTAATTGGGATAATTCGTTGTTGATTGGATTCAATCTTGTGCCAGTTCCATCATTGAGTACTACCAAACTCTGAGCCTCTAATGTGTCTATAATCCACTTACCATTTTTGCATGTTTTCTTACTACCCCAGAGAGGATGATGCGAATTGAAGTCCCCACACATGATGAAGTCTCCTCCAACAGAGCTGAGAATGGAATTAAGTTCTGTCGACACTTTTGTTACATCCTGGAATGAGTTATAGAAGTTGTATATGACAAATTTTGTGTCTCTATATTCAATAGCCACAAGAATTGAATTAAATTTAATGTTACGGTTGATATTGTTTACATGGGCATTGTTTATTTCATAGCTAGGCACATTACTTTTCACATATGTGGCAACACCACCCCTTTCACCACGGTTTCGCTCCTGGCGATAGCATACATAGCCTGGTATATTAAACACCATACCTGGGTAGAGCCAAGTTTCCTGGAGAGCTATCACTGTTGGTTTTGGGGTGAGTTGGCTGACATATCTCAGGAATTCGCCTCCATGATAATCAATACATCTGCTATTCCACTGCAACAAAATTAGTGACATTATTATAATTAAGACAGTAGTAGTACTGGGTCGATTCCCTGCTAATTGATAGTATTTGTACCCCATTAAAGCAATAGTGTAGAAAGATCTTGCGTAGTCAAATCGGTAATATTATACCGCGTTGCGAGGGCTAAGATTGTTTGTATTTTGTTGGGTTTTTCTGAGTTCTCAAGTACAGCAGTGGTCAGGGCCACTACAAATAAGACTAGATTCTTGTCTAACACAATTTTACTAGAGCTAGTGTCAGGGGTAATGTTAGTATTATGATGTCTGTAGCCTGCTGTTAGACTGAGTGATCTTGACCTTGAAGCTATGCTTGAGTCATGTGTCTGTGACCTTCTAGTGTGAACATTATTGGTAATACCTGAGGCTGAGTGACGTGGGTGTGTTACTGACTGATTGCTGCTAGTGTCAGATTCGTAATCCAAGTCTTGATGACTTCCACTATATCTCATTGCATTACTTTTAACTTCACTCACCCTTGGGTGTCTAGGTCTTCGCCTGTATGATGACGGTCTTTGTGGTTTGGGTTGGTCTGCTGATGGGGTTGGGTTTATTTCGGTTTCTACCTGATCATTTTGTTCTATAGGTAACTCTTCATATCGGTTTTGTAGTTTTACCTGTCTCGTTGCTGCGGCATAGCTTATGTTATGGGTAATTCTTTCGGCATTGATTTCATTGGCTTCATATCTCCCCGGGCACTTACTGTATGCTGCACTGTGTGGACCTTTACAGTTTATGCAATACTTATCTTTCACAGTGCAATCCTTGAATTCGTGGGGTCCTCCACAAGACGGGCAGGTGATGTTTCCTCGACACATTCGGGCACCATGACCGAAGCGTTGGCACTTCAAACATCTCCTTGCCTGTTCCACGAAGGAGCGCGTTTCGAAGGGCTGGAATCCCACATATACCCTACTCGGCGGGGCCGCACTGCCTGTAAATATAAGCAATATGCAATTAGTAGGAGCACCCTTCTTCATAAGTCGATGTGCACTAGCTAGATTGGTATACCGCTTATATACGTCATGATACACCTCTCCCTCAGTGGTGTCAGTAGGTACCTTGGAGATCACGACTTTTGAAGTCATTTCATCGGCTGGATTATAGATTTGACAGGTTATATCAAAGTTGTCCAGTATTTTAGTGTCCAGTAACTTCTTGATCTGATTGTTTGAGTGTACTTTGATTATCATATCTCCACTAGGATGAGGTGTGGTGCTACGTACATCCCCTATGACACTATGTAGTGATTTAGCAAGTCTACTGGGGGACCATTTTGATAGTTTGACATTCTTGTCAACAGCATGAATTCTTACCGTTGTAATCGTATTGTTCTGGGGTACACCGCCACTATGATTCAGATTTGGCTTTTGGTTTTTTTCCTTTGGTAGTGTTTTAGGTGGTGAACCATCTTCCATCTTGTCTCTGTCACGCTTCACCCCTCCTGGGTCGGACTCAGAACCCTCCCCATGTGTCTCAAAGGACGTCATGGGGAAGGACTTGCCCAAAACACCAGTAATCTCTCAGAAAATTCAGGTAGATAGAAACAGGAAGTGAAAAAGTACCTTACAGAAACGGCCAAAAAATTGCCAAAAAAAGTCACAGACTCGCCAAAAAGGCAGTAATAATGACTAAATTCACTTACCTGCAGCTGCTAGACTCTACATTCTCACCTAGTAACCATCTTCAACAGAAAAAACTGTGAAAAACGCAAAAGAAAGAAATTTTCAATGTAGAAAAAATCCTCAGAAAAAATCTAACAAAAATCTCCTCTCAGAGGATTTTCGTTACCAACCGTCCGGAGCGTCTGATATCGCGAGAAGCCGGAGCCGGAGCCGGGCCGAATACCCTGCAACCAGGTTGCCTATGTCCAACACACACACACACACACACACACACACACACACACATGTAGTGACCGAAAGTTAGATGTTATCATGGTGGGGAACTGGAGAAAACCACCGGATGTGGGCAGGAATATTTCCATCTTCCATGATTATGCGAAGGCAGAGGGAAGAAGCTATTAGAATTCGTACGAAAGCTACCCAGTCCCCAGCTGCTCAATTTAGCCACTGAACTAGTGGAGGCTATTAGGGGTAAGTTCCTTGCCCAAGAGAATTACAGAAACACAGAAAAAATGTCACAAACATTTGCTGCGGCCCAGGCTCGAACCCGGGACCCCCGGCACTGTAGGTGAGCACTCTATCACTGAGCTCCTGTCCCTTATTGATGATTTATTGGTCTCCCAAAGTCATATGGGTGTTTGCCTTGGGAATCTCAATCAGTGAAGTATCCCACCCTCCTTTTGGCAGTGTGTAAAGAAACCTAAGTCTTACTGTATGTGGGCTTCAAACGTTAATTTTGTTGTTGTTTGACAGAAGATGCGATTCGCACCCCTCGGAGGCTACGCATTGATACGAGCTAAAGAGAACATCAGACGTATGAAGCGACTATACACGATGATACGCCAGGGTGCTGCCTACCTCACACTGCTATGGCTCATCGTTGTCTCATGCTTCATCAACTATGATGGAACTCTTTACCGGGTCAATACTGCTCTCACTAACTCATTCGTGAACACACAAACGCCTGGTGCTACGTCATTCCACAATATCACGAGGTTTGCAATGTACATCCTATTAGTTTTACTACTGTATATAGTATTTTTATAGTTTAAAGTTTTTTGAGTAATTACAAAAACACAATGTACTTTATGATCTTTGTAAGGGACAGGCCAAACTTGGTTATATACCCATTGCCATTGGTGACATACTCATATGTACCACCTGATTGCCAATGTAGTTTTCTGTATATTATATTGCAATATTTACTACGGTAAAATTTTGTAGACATTTCCAAAGTATTTACAATTTGAGGTCTATTGTTATTTAGATAGGTACTTTTTCAGGAGTTAAATCAGCAAAAGAGTCAATGAGATAGGCCTAGAATGACACTGCATGGAGATTCTGTAGGTAACATATGGGTTCTTTATCTTATTGACATTGACAAAAAAATGGGGATGACACAGTCACTTTATTTGGCTTGTTTTTATGACGCCACAATTTTGGTGGGCACACATCTATAGGTTCTTCCTCAGTGTTTCAAACATAGATCTATAATTTTCAGAATTTTCTAGATGGAATTAATTTTGACTGACAAACGCTTGAGACTGTAGGTCAAAATTACAGTACCTTTTATGTGATGTATCTATTTCGGGGACCGGTAGGTGTAAATTGTGACCCGTAGATCTAAGATAGCTACGTTATGCTATACGGTATGCAACAGTAATTGA
>WNLI01079984.1:0-17421 GCA_025802215.1 Wirenia argentea
GGTTAATTAAGTCCAGGGTTCAATTACAGAAATTAAATTTGACTGAGTGAATACCCAATATTTCACTGTACTAACAGTTCCTAAACAGTTAGTCTGGCGGTAAGATTCTCGCTTCCAGTGCAAGAGGTAGCAAGTTCAATTCTCACCTGGAACAATTTTTTTTTCATTTTTTTACTAAAAATTGTTGCTAGATAATGTCAGCAATAAAATGCAAAGGCAGAAATCACCAAAATATTTTTGTATTACATTATGCAAAATGTTTGCAAAAATAGACGTATGGGTTATTCTAGGGAGATCGTTATTATAACTGCATAGACTGTCGGTAGATATGTTACTGTATCAACACAATGCTATGTAAGTAGCACAGTGAAGTGACACAGCAGCTTGGATCATGGTGCGAGGTGTCGTAGGTTCAAGTTCAACCCCATCCAGTCATATCTAATATTGTGTCCTGGCAGTTTCGTGGCCTTTTGCCCGATACTGTACTGTGTGTATTTGCTATGTCATGGTGTTTTAGGCAACAAAACTATGGAGGGCATCTCACATTAACGCTTCCGGTAAACCAGCTGTAAAAGTGGGTACTGATCATGCATTCTTCTGAGAAAATGCAATATCCATTGTGCAATAGCAGTGAAAGCGTAATGCGAACCGGCCAATGACAGATCCTATAGGGAGAATGGAGATTCAAAAGTACGTCACAGATACATAATGTTTTTCGCTACATACTTTTTTTACTTTTTAGCCCTTATATAACACAGTTTATGACATGTTGTAAGTTACTATTTCTTCGCTTTGACCCAGCAATCGTTTATGTATCCATAAACGCTTCTATTCTTAATTTAATTATGTAAAAAGACCCCAATAGAAATCTATTCTTCCGAAATAGGCAACATAAAGTAAGATTCAGGTAAAGGTGTGTCAATTACAGAATCGTATCTATATATTGCAAGCACGCACCTGGTACATGGTCACCATTGAAGCACACAGTCACGTAATGGACAGCCGTAGTTTGTGGGAGGAACATGACTTCAAAACTTGATCCCTCAACCTTTCTAACGTCATGGGGCACGTTGTTACCATCTACCCCCACCATGATTTCTAGGTTGCCCGCCCCTGCATTTCCTACATCCACTGAAAACAAAACAAAACAATGTTGTATAATGTTTATTTGAGAATGACCCCCAAACTTGACCCCTCCACCTTTCTGACGTCATGGGGTACGTTGTTCCCATCAACCCCCAGCATGATTTCCAGGTTACCCGCCCCTGCATTCCCTACATCCACTGGGGGAGAAAAAACAGGACAATGTTTAGTATGTCTATTTGAGAACAACCCTGCACGTTGATCTAGCTGTTATTACTGACGTCATAATGCACATTGTTGCAATCAAGCCCCGCCATCATTTCTAGATTGCCTGCCCCTGTATTTCCCATCTCCATTGAGGAAAACAAGATTTGAATAATTATCACATTAAATTCAACCTTTACCATGATTTATCCCCGTTACGGTACGTTTTGGAAGGTATTGACATACCTTATCTATAAATAATAACATGAATTAGTATCAATAATGCCAAAATTTAAAATAATGTGTCACTTAGCACCTTGTCTTATAAGACTCTTGCAAATCCTTGTCACTTAGATCCATTGTTTTGCGACAATTCAAACAATTTGTGCATTTCGTTGTGCCAAGTTACATAAAAATCTGAGCTTAGAACCTTGTCATATAATCGATATGTAACAATTCGTCGAATTGGTCTTTTAGCAACGGTGCCAAGTTACATTTTTTTAAGATTTTTGTCACTTGTCCCTTGTCTTACAAACAAGAGTGTGTCATTAGAGGGTTGAGACCTTTGCTTATAGTTATTGTTCATGTAACATCTTATGATGACTATTGATATAATTTTGATGTAAATAGAAAGGGGAGGTATTACCAATCACAACGATACCAAAATGTCAAAAATGACAAAAATTCAACTTGAGACCTTATCCAGCCGACGAAATAGATATTTAGGCAAATCTAGTATTACGGATAGACTAAAGCATATGAAATGACAAGTACAGTCACTATCATTATCAATATTATAATCATCTGTATATTGGGACTATTATACAAATTATAAATATAGAAATTTGTCATTGTACATGTCAAATATTTGCATTTTAATTATACCATAGATAGTACAGTATAATAATCATAGTATAGAGTCTACACTACAATGCTATGGTAACTTATATTTAGCCTAATGTAATATTCACAATAATTTTGTGTGTGTCTAGTAGTCTAGTGTTACTTAGTGTATTGGTAGTTTTGACTTTCAACTTGACATTTTAATGTAAGGTTAGTTAATAATTATTACACTAGGCTACGTAGGTAGTATAAAATTGTGTACGTATTGTTTTCATTTGTAGGGACGTAGACTCATGTACTCCTACTTCTAGATATAAGTGAGCATGTAAAGCCCCTGTCAGACTACATGGCGATCCTCGGAGATGGCCCGGCGATGTGATCGCCGTGAGATCGTAGGAAAAATGCCGAAAATATACGATGGTGCGGCGTCCTTGCAGCGACTATGGTGTGTTTACGGTTAGGAAATGCTGTGGCAACTTCAAGGACTCCATGTAATATCCGCGCAAACGCCGCACGAACGCACAGTGACTATGTGCGTGCTCGAGGCGCGTATCTGGCGCTGCCGCTGTGCTGTAGGAGACCGCACGGTGTGGCTACGGCGATCATACTGCGCGCACGTATGTCAGTACGCAGAGCCATGGCGTTTGTTTTGTGCATGATCCAGGAGACCCCACGACGTTCAAATGAGATCTCACGGCGCTCTTGGAGACTTTACGGCGTGGAGCATGGTGTTCTAGGACGCGGCGCGGTTGCAATGAGAACGCAGCTCTAGTGTGACAGGGGTATAAGAAACAGAGAGAAAAATGTACAAAATCAGGACACCTTGGTGATATAACAGAAGTATGCCATGTTGACGTGCATGTGTGTATGCCATCTAGAAAGGCAAGTATGTCGGTGTGCCCATCATTTATATTTTGTGGCGTTTGTGACAGTCCTTAGTATATAGTAAACATATTTTCTTCCTTGTTATTGGCACTTTATGTTACATTTTTCAGTCACCACAGAATGGCTCGATGGAAAATTCGCTCGCTGACAGAGTCTGACGCAGACGCGGCCAACAATCTCAACATGAAAGTCCATCTCACCCTCGTATGATCAGCTTCGGCCTTACAACCGACATCCACATATCTTCATCATTCATCAAATCATTGATCGACACGGGTCATTGTTACGGCGCGTACGAGGGTGATAAGCTGATCGCCACACGAACGATACCCCGATCATGAACTTGTCCAACTCTCTCCCCCTCTCTGTCCACCCTTTCCCCCTCCCCCTCTCTCTCCCCTCTCTCCCCCCTCTCTCTCCCCTCTCTCTCCCCCCCCCCTCTCCCTCTCTTCCACCCCCCCTCTCTCTCTCTCTCTCTGGTTCGCCGCCCGGCATGCACTGTTAACGTTCAATGTAACATGACACCGGGCCACAAAGGTGTCCATTTTGAAGTTAGCTGATATATTTCTACTGTATGATACTTTTAGAGTCTTACGTCTAGAGATAAACTCGTTAGCCTATACAGTATTATACGACTGCTAATAATTAGATTTTAAACCTTTTTCTGTTCCGTTTTACATGAATAATTATATTTGCTCAGTTTTTTTTCTGTGCATTTTTTGTCTTGCAGTTGTTTAGTAATGACTCAAATTCGCTCAATGTACATAATTTACACAGTTTTTAACTAAGATTTAACAACATATTACGCAACAGGCGTGAAAACCATAAAAGTCATATTTTTTTAAACTTATAAACGATATTGCAGATTCAAGATACAAAACATGCCATGCTAAAAATTATGTTCTGCAGATATTTCTGTTCATTTTTTGACATACATTATTTTGTACATCATGTATACGCAGGTATATTTAGGCTAAATGTTGATTTTGGGGACCAAAAGATGTTATAGGGCCTACTGGTTCACTGGGTTGCATGGTGCGTTTGATTTTCACCACAAATCACTCATCTGATCACATCGGGTCAGTCCCATAGTTCAGCTAATTACACCCTACAATATGAGGAGTTACTGAAGCCATGACCTCGTGGGCTGCATGTACCGTGGATGAATGGGTAAACGTCACACCATGAAGGTCAAGATCGCCTTTGAAGAAATACTCAAATATCTAGCTTTTGCAAGTGAAAACTTTTTTGCAGTGCACACTGCATAGGCTACTACCCTATAATAATTATGTCCAACTATTATAAATATTATAAATATGCCTGGTCCATTTCACTTTTAATTGGTTTTCGGAACAGAATAGAGAAGAGATTCATTGTGTTGGTAACGTAATAATTAGGCCTACAATGCATGTTCTTCCTCAACACATGGTTTTTGGAACTTTTCAAGAGCTCAGTGAACCCTGACTCAGTTTTTTATATATTTTATTTGACCCTTATACTCAATATGAGTTTAGGGTTACTGCTACCCTATACTCACATAAATACACCAACCATGCCAGAATCACCCATTGGCTATATATCTTTCGCCATTCCACCGAACAAAGCGTCATCAAAGAACCGGACATCAAAGACAGAAGGCTGGAATTCCAACTATCCGCGATAAACAATCCGATCAGAGCTAGTCGACGTGGTTTGTCGACGAGCAATCCTACGAATTCACAATGAGGTAGACATGACAGTCAATGCCAAAACAATGCAGGTGATACTGTTCATTTACAGCAGTAGGCTATATATATCAGCCAATAGTCAATGCTAGTATGATTCAATCAATCAACCAATCAATCAATCAATCAATCAATCAATCAATCAATCAATCAACCAATCAACCATAAACGAGATTTAATCTTGACTATTATGCCATCGCAATACAATAGTCCGATTAGTCCCCCATTCAGACGATGTAATAATTGATAAGACAATCTATGATACAATCGTCTGCGATCTATGATACATCTGCGATCTATTATGGCAGGATACATCACAAGCAGGAATGCATGGATGATTTGCAATCACACAATCACGTTGCATGGTAGAACCAAGCAACCAGATTGTATGGTGTTGAATAATCACAAACGACTTTGATGACATTTTTATCGATAACTCTAACACATTCGTAGACAGAAGATCAATTAGGCCTACTCAATCGATTGCAATCAATCTACCAAAATTATAAGCTTCACCCTTGTGACACAAAATTAGACAATGGATTGAATGGTAATATAAACCACTATAGTACTGCGAATTCAATCACCACTCCCCACCTAAAACAACGGACCATCAAAAGTCCGACAACAATACAATATAATGTCGGCACGTAGCTATCTCCACCGTAAACAATGCTTCGTTAGCGGAACAATGCGGTGTTATGACAACTGGTGCTCGTTGTTTACTCTACGACTCGCCTCTTCTTTTCAATTAATTTCAATAATGATTTCCTCGATTTGTGCACAATATAAAAACTGGTGAATTCTGTTTCGGCGGGCTAGTCAGTAGGCTATTATAGTCATTTTAGTGTGGATTTATTGTAGACTAGTTGGCCTACAGCATTTCGTGAATCTTTTATGGTAGGTCTACGTATGTTGATCTCTTGTATACATACAACTTGATTTATGAAACTTTTAATCATTAATAACATAAGCGTGGCTAATATCAACGATCCATATTGCACAAAATGTATTCGGATGAGGTGGGTGAATAGTCTTGGCTCTTTCGAAGTGATTCGTAGCCAACACTTGTGACACTGTCTAGATTCTAGAAAAGTGTTGCTATATGGATTCATTTCTGTGTGGAGTGGATTGTCTCTGTGCAGAGCATATGATGACAGAGGTGGATTTTTGGGACGACGGTATACATCCACACTGGCGCTCAAGGATACAGGCGTGGCCAACTTTCTGAGTATAGCAAAACATTCACTATTGTAGTTGTCAACGTCAACTGCAGCAGCTTCTGCCTTCCTGTGATCTGTACGCAGATAGTCCTGGGTACCCATTATATGGGTGTTTTCTGTTCAGCGGTGGTGCGATCGGTGGTGCGATGTGAGCTCTGTAGGCGGTAGGCCTAATTGAGTCGCACATACCCCACATGTAGTGTGTTTTGTCTTGTAACATACGTACTACGTAGTCTACCGGTATACGAAAGCACTTGGATGACATTATATGGCAAGGATGTTTCCGAAAGCTATAGATTATCCTGTGCAACAAATATGCTGTGCTGAGAATCGTGTATCTACAGTATGTGGCAGGGGACAGTAGCTCTGTGGTAGAGTGCTCGTCTACATATCTCGGGGTCCGGATTCAATCATGGGCCACAGCAAATGTTTTGTGCCATTTTCCTTGTGTTTCTGTAATTCTCTTGGGCAAGGAACTTACCCCTAATTGTCCAGTGGCTAAATTCAGCATCTGAGGACTGAGTAGCTTTCACAGGAATTCTGCTGGCTTCTCCAGGATGTCTTCGAGTCATGGTGGTTTTCTCCGAGTTCTCCGGTTTCCCCACCGACTAACTTTCGGCTAGTTTAGATGTGTGTAACTGTTCATCGCGAGGAGTGGCCGCAATGTATACGTAGTTCTATTGCTAGTAAGCATAAATTATGTAGGTCGGATGTCGTTTCTTTCGATACACCCTGTAATGTAACACACCTGAAAAGAATCCCAAGAAATATTTCTGTAAACCAACATCGCCTTTAATTAATACACAGAACTAACTATACAGTAATTCCTGGAGAAGTACGGAATCCATCATTCTCCTACCTACATCCTCTCGCCGTTATTAATTGCATTGTTATGTTGGTTCCAATTTGTGCAATTACCATAATTGTTAGCTATTCTCGTCGCTTCTTCATTGTTTATGTGTCATGGCGGACATTTACGATGTTGGTGGGGGTTTAGTGAGTTGGGTGAGTGGTGTTTGGGTTGGGTGAGTGGTGTTGAGTGAGGACTGGGGGTGTGTGCTAAGTGGTGTTGGGTGTGGGGTGGTGGGTGAGTGGTGTTAGATGAGTGATGGTGTGTGAGTGGTGGGTGTGGGGTAAGTGTTGTGGCGTGAGTGCTGTGGTGTGGGGTGAGTATTGTTGGGTGAATTGTGTTGGGTGGGTGAGTGGTGTTGAGTGAGTGTTGCGTGGTGTTGGGTGAGTGGTGTTGGGTGAGTAGCCTATTGTGTGGTGTTGGATGAGTGGTGGTGGGTGAGTGGTGTGTGGATTGAGTGGTGAGTGGTGGGTGGGTGAGTGAGTGGTGGTGGGTGAGTGGTAAGGTGTGGTGGGTGTTGGGTGGTGGGTGGGTGTGGTGTTTGAGTGAGTGGTGCGTGAGTGGTAGTGGGTGAGGGGTGTTGGGTGGTGAGGAAGTGGTGGTCACCGTGGGTGAGTGGTGACAAGACTTAGTGGTGGATGAGTACTGGGTGTGGTGTGGGTGAGTGAGTGGTGTTGGGTGAGTGGTGGTGCGTGAGTGGTAGTGGGTGAGGGGTGTTGGGTGGTGAGGAGTGGAGGGTGAGGAGTGGTGGGTGAGTAGGGCCTACTGGGTGTGATGTGGGTGAGTGAGTGGTGTTGGGTGAGTGGTGTGTGGATTGAGTGGTAGTGGATGAGGGGTTTCGAGTGAGTGTACTGTACAGGGATACCTGTATCTAGGCTAATCTGCCTAGCAGGCAAAGATCACATGTCCCCTTAGGTTGACCCTGTTCTTGCCACAATTGCAGTTTCGGGTTGTTTCTTTCTTTTCTCATTGGATAAATCTGCGCAAAAATAATCCGTATAATATAAATGAAAATCTGACAATCGTCTGAAGGTGGCAAAAACAAACTGACGTCTCTCGATACAGTTTCCAGACCTCAGAATTTACACAGCATTGTTATTGTATGGCGATCCCATTCCCCTGGCACTACTACTGCCAAATGTCGGGGGTAAACACAACGCAAAATGTGTGTACAAATCACGAAACATTGTGGTGTACTGAACTCTTTTGAGATTATGGTGCAGTGTGTGGTGCAGGGCTGTGTGTCGTCATTATACATATACCGTAATTGTACTGTATGCAAAATGCTCTACCGCAGCTGTATCTTGCAACACTGGACGTTACAGAGTTAATTCAGGATCCACGTGGTTCCGATCGACTTTATTGATGTTGTAATATTACGAACATAACGGCAATATTGGTATTATTACGATCATAAAGGAACATCGTTTCGTGCTGATTAGACATGTTAATACTGCATGTAATTTGTATTTGTTATACGCACCGGTACCGTATATATATATTTTTATAACGTTACAACTAAACCAAATTTGTTGCGGATGGGTGGCCATGAAATCTACGTTAGGCATGTTCCTACTGTACGTACATGATCCAAAAACAAGTCTATTGCATATTTTCGAACAACCAAACCGCTTTTGTAACATCTCAATTTCAAGGAGTGAAGTTTTCGATGTAGCATTTTGACGTCCTGGAAAGTCGGACGAAACAAGTTGCCAGGTCCTGCGAATCACATGGCTTCCAAATTCGAAGACTAGTGGATAGATCAGAAAGAACATCACATTAATTTTAAGGTGCATGAGGAAAAAGTCGCGACGACCAAATACAAATTCTTAGACCTGCTTGTAGATTCAGGATGTTCATTTAAATTACCACCAACGACGACAATCACAGGGTCGTATAATCGACAGTCTAAACAGTGCTAGTGTAGATAACCTTTCGTATGCAGATCATTAAAGCAGAAATCCAGTCACATGGTAGACTATACGTATATACATACTACATAGTATACATATGGTTATATTGGATGATGTTTGTGTGTTTCAGTGTTGACAGCTGCAGTGTTTCTCGCACACGTTCAGGCATCGAAGAAGACAAAACGTGAGTTTAGGTATACATAGGCCTATACGGACACATTGTAGGAACTAGAGCGTATAGTAACAGTTACTGTATAGCCATAACTAATTAAGAAAAACAATTGTGATATCACGCTGACGTGACGCCTGTTGTCATTGTTTGGTCAAGAGAACATCCAAGAAAACCGGACAGTCCCAGAGACACAAATCCAGGGTGCCGAGTTCTCAGCCTCTCCTTGCGCAATTGAACATTTGGTCCACCTTTTCAACACCAAGTGTTACTGAACAAGGTGAACATGAAGCATTACGTCCTTTGTAAAAGATCCTTTGGTGAAAAGATCTGGCAGAACACATTTCATAACATAAGCAGTACACATACGTACAGTATAATATACATAATGTGCTGTAACTAATGTTATTATACCCCAATAATCGAATATGCGGGATACATTAACCAAATATTAGTGGCGACAGTTGCTAATGTTATGAAAATAACCTTCCCTCATAGAGCCGCCATCTTGTCTCCCTCGATCACCATCATTCACCACCTTCCTGTCTCAAAACATGAATAAAATACCAACAAAAAGAACACACAATAGTCTATTTCTATCTATACACCTGGAAAAAAGTTAAGCACCACCCAGATTTTTTTTACCAAATCCATATATAATATAGTACACTCCTGTATATATATCTGACAATATATATGCAAACTTATGTACGTGTTTATGTTCGTTCTGGACATAATTCATTACAAAGGCACGTTTTTTATAAAAAAAATGGCGGCCATCTTGGATTCTGATCAACCAATGAAAACCCTTAAGGGTGCACTCACTGCATCCGTCATTTCTGACATGTAGAAATCAACCAAAAAAACATTTTATTCCCAACCATGCAACGTTCTTGACATACTAACATTACGACCGTCTTTGACTATAATGGCGATCCCATTCCCCTGGCACTACTACTGCCAAATGTCGCGGGTAAACACAACGTAAAATATGTGTACAAATCACGAAACATTGTGGTGTACTGGAGTCTTGGGGTTGTGGTGCAGTGTGGTGCAGTGGTGCAGGGCTGTGTGTCGTCATCGTATATTTCGTTGATCTACATTGATCATCTGCTTGTAATTAAATAATAGCCTACTGTAATGATGGAATAGCCTTACTTTGTTCGTCCTAGAAAATTTAAGTAGGCCTAATAAAAGTAAACTAGTCGGTGGTGGCGGCGCGGTGGAGCGCCGGTGCCGGGTCCAGGGTGGTGCAGTTGGGAGCAATTGCCCCTCCCAAACCAAAACCAATTTCTTGGTGCACTTCTTGTATGGAGGGGTGCCTCAAATATTGATATGTAATTATGTAAGGTTAAATTGTCAAATAAGTTTGCATAAACGCTGCATGCCTTTACGTACGTACATGGCACCCCTCTCTTATTTTTGACGCTCCCAAAGTGGTTCCTCCCAAACCAAAATCCTGGACCCAGCACTGCGGGGAGGTATAGGTGGTGGAATGGGCGGTGGTGGTGATGGTGGTAGTGGTGGTGATGATGTAGCCTATGTGACGACGTTGGACATTGCGGTGATTTTTTGTTGTTGTTTTACACTCTATAGTCTATACTGTACAATGTGTGGAATTCCATAACTATGCTCACCACAATCCTTTATTCTTCTTGATATTCATCTATATTGTGATTGTGCGCAGTCGCGATTCTATAATATCACATCCACGATGTAGAGTAGACAACATTCATGTTTACATTCATAACATCAAGAAACAGGAAAACACGTGCGACTAAGGAAATAATTGCACTCACTAATTGTACAAGATAATGTGCGATTCCAATTATCTATCTGTGTAACGTTGTTGGCACGGGTGTATACATATTGTACGAGGTATGACGTGATTGCCAATGATGGGTGATGACGTGTATTTGTTGTTTTATAAAAAATATCACACTAACCACTATAATGATAATGTAGCCTACGTGTGTTGGTAATGAGTAAGTACTATTGTAATTACACTCTTGTGTGTTGTGTATTCTACGTAACTTCTGGTGTGCAGCATTCATCTCATCTGTAAATCCGTCCATTCTGTGTAAACCCATATCTCTTGTCTATACCCATCTCTCATGTGTACACCCATCTCCCATATTCAATACCAATCTCTCATGCGTATGTCCCTCTGATGTGTACACCCATCTCTCATGTGCATGTCCCATTTGTTCATCTGTCATGTGTATGTCAATATCTCATATGTATAGACCTGGGAGCTGAATCTTTTGGGTAGATCCGGCTGGCTAGAGGGAAAAAGAACTGGCTAGCCGGCTAGCCGGCAGTAGATATGGCTAGCTAGCTAAGCGGCTAAGCTGTTACTTTTCATCAGTTTTAAATGTCAATAATAGTCATTTAATATGGGTTACTTTTAAAACAGAGTGCCAGACGATGCTTGTTTTTACAAAAGTATTTTGACCTAGGTATTTTTATATTATTTATTATATTACGTATAATGTATTCAAGCTATGTGTTGTTTTGTGTGTATAATTGTATAAATAGTTTTCGTTATAATGTATTTTTCTTTCATTATACTGTATATATATTATATATGTGTGTTTTCTCTTCAGAAGCTGGTCTCGCATTTCATTCACACAGATAATCAGGCCCAGGCATCTTTCATCAACATACTTTACGCTCACCTGTGACCTGACCAGTGACCACTTTCAATATAATTTAAAGGCTGGCAGAATGAGTGAAATTTAATTAATAGGTAATGCTAGCACTGTAGCACATGATTGGACAAGCTGGCATGAAATGAAAGGGATGCATGATATAAAAGGCTGGGATGATGATTGCAAAAGCTCACTTTTATAGTATAAGTAAGTGATTTTTTAATCTGGTTTATTTCAGTAAATCTACACATTTTTGAAAACAAATTCACAAGATGATGAAATTACCATGTAGTAGTTATTATTTTTCTTATGACTTTATCATTGTTTACTTTTGTTTAGTGTATGTACATTATATAAACTACTTACTTAGCGACATAATACTTAATAATTAGGTTTGACACAATATACACGGGAAGGAACTACCATTATGTTTGAATGTAGAGTGTGACATGAACATTATCAAGATCAAATTTATTTTTTATAATATTATCTAGCTTAATATGTAATGATCAACCACTGCATGAAAGCATATTGTGATCAATAGACCAATTTCATCATCTCGTGAATAATATGAAGACTTACTGAACTTATGCGTTACTGATATCAACAAAATAAAGAAATATCGAACCATAATTTAAAGTTTAAACCATACATGTTTATAAAATTAAAGAATGCATATTGCATAGAAAAATTACTAACTCTTAGTCTCAGTATAACATACCTATACGTAGGTCGTACCATTATATGGAATTAAATGGTGATAGTGCCATACATACATACTTTTCATATAGGCAGTGTAACAAAAGCTGCAAATTACAGATAAGAGTTGACTATTGACTAATGCGATTGATTAGAAAAAAAATAATTAGCACCTCTAGGTAGTAAAAGGTATAAGCAAAGGTAGCCTAGGTAGGTAAGAAACTTGTAGTACAGCCAGGACACTCACACACTTGGCATTTGATGTATTCTATTATAGGTCATGACTTCTCAGTAGTCAGCCCAATTGTCTTCTATAACTTATTTTACAATGGACATTGTTTTCAACCCACAAGTCAACTGTCAAATTGATATGACTAATGAGTAATGACTGGTCTAAAGTGTGAATTTGGTTAAATTTTGGATTCTTATTTCTAACATCAAACCATAAAGTGGGAATTTACCTTCATAGTATAATTTGCATGTCGATTAGGACCAACTAGCAGACAAATAAGCCTATTTACTAGAAACATACATCGATGGTACAATTTAAATCACCATAATGTATCGCGCTAAATGGTCACTTTGAAATCTTAAACAGTCAATTTCAGATTTTATAATGAAGCATAAAAAGTAAGCCGTACTCTGAGCGTATGTTTTTAGTAAATAGGCTTATTTATAAACGATAGTTGGCCATAATCGACATGCAAATCATACAATGAAGGTAAACTCCCACTTTAATAATCCACAATGCCACACCATGAGTGTCTGACTGATACTAATATGTACCAAGCAATTGTTTGTTCACTGTTTCGATAGTTTTACATTGTCATGCACAAATGACATCATGTTTACCCGGTATGGGGCCATGCAACTACGCTTTCCGTTTAACATATGACCTACACTGCTGAACATGCATTCAACAGATACGCTTCCAGCATTGATACACAGAAATACACGTGCCATTGCGGCCAACGTGGGATAATGTCTTTCATTGTTTTTCCAGAAGTCCAGCGGTTCCATGTCATTATCGACCTTTCCACGGCTATAGGATTTGATTTCAGTCATCACATCGGTTAAATCAATATCATCATCATCTACGTTACATCGCATCTCATCGGCCATCTCTTGACGGAGTTTTTTTAGTTCAGAGCATTTACCGTCATCATTTTCCTTCCCTCTTTTAGACGTAACTGATCGATTTTCAAAAATGAGTTTGGAAGAAGAACTCTCCATCAGCTGATCATAACTCTCCTTGAGTAAACTCTGGACCTCAACAGTAGTAAGCATCAAATCCCTCATCATTGGATCAAAACAAACACTTTGTTTCACTAAGTGGGTGACTTCAATTCTCTTGTCTAACCCTTTTAGAACAAGGTTCGCGACTTTCTTCATAATGTCACGGTTGTGAAATTTTTGATCGGTATCGGCACATATCTTGGTGATTTTTTTGCGGATTAGCGGGATTGATGATAGGTTCGACGTATTTTGGCTGACGACATCCGTCAGACTCTTGAACGGCGTTAAAAATTTGGACAAATCTTTTATGAGTCCCATTTCGTCAGCATCAATAACCATGTCAAACTTTCCGATACGTTTTAGTGATTCATTCATTGCTTTTTCGAGCTGAATGATGCTATCCAACATGTATATGATACTATTCCAACGAGTTGGCACTGAGGATTTGAGTGATGAATGCGTATGTGCTTTCTCTGTCGGAGGAGGCTGACTTTCCATTTCGTCAGTGTTCATTAATGGAGACGTAGGCGGTATTGACTCAGAATCTTCGTCGTCATCTTCTAAATCATTAGCGAATTGTTCTTCCGATTCAAGAAGCTCATTGATGGTGACTAGGGTCTCAAATAACTCCACCTCATTTAGTTCACTTTTTACTTGATCCAAGAGATATGTTTTGAAGTGTAATGTATGGACAACCTCCTTACACCGGTCTATTAGCTGCACAACCTGGGGAATTTTGTTTAGAGAGTCCACAGTTAACAAGAGGTGCACTTGGTGTCCAACGCAGTGGGTTCGTTCGTGTCCGAGTATTGTGGACATTAACTTCATATTGGATGCTCCATCGGTCGTATTAAACATATACGTATGTGGTCGAAAAAACTCAGTAATCACAGTTTTTGTATAACGGGCTAGATTTCTACTTGTGTGCGTTTCAACCGGTGATATCTCCAGAGTTATTATTTTGAAAGTCCAGTCATGGATAACGCTGGCACGGATTGCAAAGTATGGTCGTCGTTTGTGTTTATCAGTCCATCCGTCCATCATAAGGGTTGCGGCTGTGCTTGTTGAGAGTATGTTGTTGATTATATTTGCTTTCAATGTACAATAGATATCTACAAGCGCTGTACCTGATATGGTTCTTCGGGACGGACATGCGAATTCTGTATTCTTTGAGATAAACCGAACGAATCCTTTGCCTTCTACCACATTAAATGGAAGTAAATCCTCGGCGACCATGTATGTAATATCGCGGTTAAATTCATATTGAGAAGAAGCTGCAATCAGATCATCATCTTTCTTATTAAACCATTGAGTTATTTTTGGATTTGTATCAGTTTCAAATGTTTTATTGTGTTTGATACGTGCGTGGTTAAGATGATTGCCGGTCGCGGTATTACAACTGGTATTGTATATCTTGGAGAAGTGTCCAATTTCTGCATTGCTTTGTTCAAGATGACAATAATAGCAATATAATTTGTCTTTGTCTACAATATGTTCGACTCCATTCGACTCGATATACATACACCCCATGAACTCCTTGGATTTTGATGATGTTGGTTTTGTAAGTTTACGTCGACCGGAAATTGTTTGCTCTTTCCATATATATGCGCTATAATTATTTCTTGGTCTTTGTGATACGTTTTTGTTTGTAATCATCCGCTGAACTCGCGTTGGTGTCTTACTCGAAGATGAAGTGTCTGCGGAATCCATAATTTATTCACGGCTTTCAGGAAATTCAGCCTTTCACCTGCGAAATAAAAATGACTATTATTAGTTATTCTAAAATGGAAGAGAACAACATACGGATCAAAATCAAATGATGTACAATGTATTCTTGTTAATATCAAGGAGTCCGGACTTAAGAGGAAACGTTGAATTTGAAAAGGAAATTACTATTACGAAAATAACGCTTTTAGACAGAAATACTGCAATGTATTGTTCAAATTAATTATTATATATTATATATAATTCCACTTGTCTATACGCAAATCTATTGTGATATTAGTAACAATTTACAGAATATTCTTGAAATATATTTATAACTTTTTAGTGCTATAGTGATTGTCACAAAAAGTTGACAATAACAGGAATTTGACATTAAAAGTTGGAAATTATTATTAAAGGTATAGACCCTAGTTGCCCCACTATTTTTTGTTTTTTATTAGAAATTTATTACAGTGGTATGCTTTCCTAATTAGAAACTCATATCTGAATTGCATTTTGTTGTTTCACTTGTCAATTTTAATTATTTGTGATTTTTATTATTTTTATCGAATATAGGGTCATAAAATTTTATTTAGAGGGTAAATTGAAAATCTGTCTGCACCAGGCAAGTTTTTATGAAGCAATACTAGATTTTAAACACAAAAAATTACATGTAAAAATTATCACCCATTGCTCTAATACTGAAAGTGGGATTCCTCAAGGTAAGTTGAGGCAACTAGGGTCTATACCTTTAAAGGGCCACTCAACCCTAATAGTATAATTTGGGAGATGAAAAGTATGCTATAGGAGGTTAAATTAAGCCTAAAAGTTAAGGTCATACATTAACCCTACGGCTACTATGACTAAAAGTACTATCTTGAGATAAAAGTACTATCTCCCGATAATCGTCATTTTTCGATTTTCTAGACAGTTTTGACTTTTGAACTTTTGTAATATAGATTATAGCATAATTTGTTGTAATACATATTCCAAAAATGTTAAACTGTCGAGAAATCGAGAAATTGTGATTATCGGGAGATAGTACTTTTATCTCAAGATAGTACTTTTAGTCTTGGTAGCCGTAGGGTTAATGTTTGACCTTAACTTTTATGCTTAATTTAGTATCCCATAGCATACCTTTCATCCACCAACTTATGCTATTTGGGTGTAGTGACCCTTTAAGTAAAGAATGATTTAGGACTTTGGATTTATATTAACAGGAATACACTGTATCATCAACCACGGTGACTATGATAATCATTATCATAGACTCATATAGTGCCACCTGCCACCACCCAGGTCACCAATCACCATATGTAGCCACGGTACATACCACACCTTGAGTAATAAGGCCTCGATCTCACCACAAGGTTACAAACTTACAACCATTACACCATTCAATCGGTCAACTCAAGTTAATAGCCTCAAACTCACATCAGACTAGGCTTGGATCAAGTATGTAGTTGACAGTAGTTCCAGCTGCCGGATGAGCCATCATTTAAAACAAGTCTGTCATGGGACGAGTTGGTATCATGGGGGGATTTGGGGCGAGTTGGTCATGGGTGAGTCGATTAGGTCAATGGCTCATCGGGTGGGTTGATCATGGGGCATTGGGCAAGTGATCTCAGAGACTCGGATTTATTAGGAAATAGTGCCTACTTCCTAGTTGTATACAAGTATGTAACGTCATATTTATTAGAAATTCTAAATTCTTGGCGCTTCTGGGTGGTTGCCGGCGCAGCCATGATACCATGTACAGTGATTCAGATTGCCTAGGCTAGGACTAGTACAGTGGTCCATTAGTCTACTGACTAGTTGTCTGTTATCACAATAATGACTGTAAATGACACGGTGAGTCTGACCAGACCATTCCAATTTCCAGTCGACTGAGTAATCAGTAGATGTCCAGACTCTGAGACTGCAAGTATGTAACATGGTCATGATATCTAATAAAATAAAATAAATTCGGCACTGTCATACTCTGTGCTGCCTAGTACTACTAGTAGTAGTCTATTAACTAGTCAGTTAGACTCAGTCTAGTCGGGCAGAATTTTCACTGCCAATCTCAATCTGCCCATGTCCCCCTTAATTTTTCCTTCATTCAGTACGGCGACTTCCGGGACTCTTTCCGTTTTATTTGTAATTTACGGCGGTACCGCCGTTACCGCGTTCACTGGAATTCTACCGTTGTCACCATTCCAGTCAATAGACTGAGCAATCAGTACTCAGTAGACAGA
>WNLI01079985.1:0-10874 GCA_025802215.1 Wirenia argentea
AACCACTGTAATAAATTATTAATAAAAAAAAAAAAAAAAAAAAAAAAATATGCACAATAAAATTAGTATAGCAGCATCTAATTCCGTATGTTTAGTCATATTGCGAACTATGATCAGTTGAAGTTATAAATGAGACATAACTGTATGCACAACAGCAGCATCTAGGTGTGTGGCACTGTCACATTCAAGCTATGAACAACTAACTATACAATATAGCTGAGAGTTAGTAGGTGAGAAAACCACAGTACCCGGAGAAAACCATACAGTGTAGAACATGAATTTTCCATAACTCCAGTTGAAGCTATCAGTAATTACATAAGAGACCAGGAAAATTCTCCACTATTCAGATGTTTATTTTATCAACAGAACTGCTTATATGAAGTAGGGTTGAATGCATTCTAGCAACATAGGAAAACACCAAAGCTAGCCCAATGCGCAATCTCAGTTACGAAGCGGCCCCTCTATCAATGACTCACTGCACCTACCTACCATTGAGCTGGTCACAAGGAATTATCATTCTGTTTCAATAGGCCTACAGTATCCTAATACTGAATTTGAGCAAGTGTGTGTGTTTGTTTGTTTGTATGTGTAGATGTATGTGGCGGACTGGCGATGTATGCGTGATTGTTAGTTGAATATCTCGGAAACGGTTTGATCGATTTTCACACTTTTGGTATCACTGAACTCGGGTTCATGCGTACTTTGTCACTGGTCCATTTATATCTGCAGTAAAAGTTGGCAGTTTAAATAAAAATCTAATTTGAATAGATTTTGTATGATTTTGTATACAATGGGATTTAATTCACACTATTCAGCTATAGTCATTAAACCCAGTGTCAGTGCTGTACATCTGTTTATCATCAGCTGGTCTGGTCGGGACAACCCATTATCTATAATGGGGGGAGACTGTTCGTTATTGACTGGTCAGTGTATAAGTGAGTTAGAGCCATACAAACTGGACATCCTTGGGCAAGGCAGGTGGCGAGGGCAGTAGGGGTCTCCTTGGGCAAGGAAGGTGGCGAGGGCAGTAGCGGTGTCCTTGGGCGAGGCTGGTGGTGTAGGTTGTAGGGGTGTCCTTGGGCAAGGCTGGTGGTGTAGGGGTGTCCTTGTAGGGCTGTCCTTGGGCAAGGCAGACTGATGGTGAAGACTGTAGGGGTGTCCTTGGGCAAGGCAGGTGGCGTAGGCTGTAGGGGCATACTTGGGCAAGGCAGGTGGCGAAGGCTGTAGGGGTGTTCATCTGTTTATCATCAGCTGGTCTGGTCGGGAGAACCCATTATATATAATAGGGGGAGACTGTTCATTATTAATATTGGCTGGTCAATGTCTAAGTGAGTTAGAGCCACACAAACTGGGCATGCTTGGGACAGTACAGCATCTGTAGAAGGTTATAGGGATGTCATTGGGCAAGGCAGCCGCAGTATAATCATAGCCTCAGTTTATCCTCTGTAGTGAGAAGTGATGAAGGCTATATGGGTGTCCGTGGGAAAGGCAGTGTAATCATAGTCTGTCTTCTCTGCTGTGGTGAAGGCAGTAAGGGTGTCCTTGGGCAAGGCAGCAGCATCATGACATTAGTGTAACTATGTTAGTTTATCCTCTGCAGTAGCGAAGGAAGTAGGTGTGTCCTTGGGCAAGGCAGTGTAATCATAGCATCAGTTTGTTCTCTGTAGTGAGAAGTGGCGAAGCCGGTAGCCTGTGTCCTTGGGCAAGGCATGAGTAACACAGTATGAATCATAATGATTGATCATAGGGTTTATCCTCTGCTGTGAAGCCAGACAACTGATAGATACCACATGTAGCTCAGTTGGGCGGATGTCTGTAAGAAAAAGGTTATGGGTTCGAATCGAACCCCAGCCATACCATTTTGACAGGTTATATGTGTTACACTAGGTGACCGTGCGCCTCCACTCACCACACTCCTCCTGAGCTTTACTTAGATAATGGTGATAATTACTTGATAATTACTAAAAACATGCACCTGTCACATACACCTCTGCTATTATCAGCTATACAGTCTACATGATCATAAATGTGTCTGATCCAGCTGAAATAGCCATTCTGGGTAATTTTATTGCAGTGTATAGTGTGTAATGCACATACTATACTGATTACACATACTGCTACTTTCATCTTTGGCAGTCAGGTAATAAATCTTTTGAAATGGCACTAATGGTGCCATGGGTAGATGATTTTTCTTGATTTAATTTGGAACTGATTGTATGGAGTAGAAACCAGTATGTATACACATTGTGTATACATTGTGTAGGCTATGCATCATTGTGTAGGCTATGCATCTGATCCAAAGTCAGTTTAGTTGTGAGCAGTAGTGCATAGGCTACATTTACTGCAGTATGACTGTATTGTAACTTCAATGAATGGTCATTTATGACGGTATTATTATTTGAGTTTGATTGATTGATTTGGTTGGTTTGGTTTGTTTGGTTCGTACCAAAACCAACCTAACGAACCAATTAACCAACTCAATCGAACAAATCGATCAAATCGACTGAACAAATCAAACACTCAAACAAAGCGAACAAACCAAACAAACAAACCAACCAAACAAACCAACACAATAACCAAGCGAATAAACCAACAGAATGAACCAACCAAACTGGTGAAAACAAACCATATGCAACCAACCAACCAAACAAACAAACCGAACCAACGAACCAACCAAATCGATCAAGCCCTGACGATTGGTACATCTATGCGTGGTAACCGTTCACGTTTTGTTATTGTCACATGACTCATTTGGTCATTTAGTGCACGGGAAATTAATTCCATTACAACTGTATACTTGGGATAAAATTCATGCATGGTTGGTCTGGTGCATGCCATAAAACTAAATCTAAGGTGCGCTTCAAACAGCCTTATCAATTAGAATACCCAGTTGATTTAAAATCAAATTCTTCAGGTCCTTCAAATGGACATTTCGTACCGTCTTTTGTAAACAAGTTTGCCTCTAACGAGCATTTTATGCTGTGCCAATTAGAAAACTGGTATTTGGTATTTAACTGATATCTGGTATATCCTTATTAGTATATAGTAAGTAAATAGCTGTGTCCTCAGCCCAGATGAACATTTTGGCCAGAAATAGTCATCCGCTCCCCGTGGTGTCACAATTATAATATACAAATATGACATAGGTGTAACCCAATATAGGGCCTACTGGGGCACTACTCTAAGTGGCATGGAGATGTCATTTTATAGGTACACTGAGGCTTCTGAATACTGGCACCATGTGTACAATGCTGGCATCAGTACGACCGCACGATTATGATGAATGTTATGCTATACGATGTATGTAATCCCGAGACGGGTCGCTAGTACCTAATAATGAAGGAACTAATCTCGGGTACAAATCCTTACAATGTAAAGTGGCTATTAACTCCTTGATTGCGAAAGGCGTATTGCTGGCAGTCAATGAGTTAATTGGCAAAGTGTACACGTAACATGTTACATGTAGGTTTTACCACTGAATATAGTTTTGCTAAATGTCCCAGTTTCAAAGTTTGAAATTCAAACCTCTCTGAACAATCAAAATTGTACCTGGTTGTCTCATTAGGCAAGGCATCTTAACTCATTGATTGCCAATGACGTCAAAAACATATGGCATATGATTATGAAGAGGCTGGCAGTCAAAGGGTTAAGTTACACTATCTTTCTAGCGCAACACGGCTCACTTCAGCCTACTTATTCTGCAGTGTAAATGGAAACTGCTCTATTGGACAGTGCGGTGTTGGAAAATTGGCCTGGGTCGGTATAGTGTAAAAAAACTGTAATGCTCTAGCACGCTGGACCGAGCCGCACCGAGCTACATTTATACGTACATGACTGCCTGCCTATGGTGCTTTCAGTGGAGTATGTGTTCACCTTGTCACTTTGTCCCATCAAATCAGGTCCGACTTCTGGTGATTGCCATGATCAGCTGCCTCCAATCGTCACGGTTCCTCCTTGACCAGTTCTGAGAGAGTGAGAGTGTAAGTCCCGTCACTGTCTTGATGTCATCCTTACAACGTGTACGGCACGCGGTCTCCCTCGTCCTCTTCCACCCTCTCCCATTTCAAACTGTTTTCTTTTCTCATGATGTGGCCAAACTATGAAAGTTTTTGTTTCATTATTATTGCTTCTAATGGGGTAGCGGGTTTGATCTCTTGTAAAACGGAGATGTTTGTTCGTTTAGCTGTCCATGGAATATGTAAGTCGTCTCCAACATCACATTTCAAAACTGTCTTTTTCCTTTCCAACTTTCGCATAGTCCATGATTCGCATCCATACCTTGCGACAGGAAATACCAGAGCATTGACAATTCAACATTTTGTCTGAGTGTGTGTTGGACCTGTTGGTATGTGTTGGTTTCATCATCATCGTTTATGTGGATCCGTCGGCTTCAGCTGACATCGCACGTTTCACTTAGAAGCTAGTAGAATTCCTACGAAAGCTACCCAGTCCCCATCTGCTCAATTTAGCCACTGAACTAGTGAAGGCAATTAGGAGTAAGTTCCTTGTCCAAGAGAATTACAGAAACACAGAGAAAATGACACAAACATTTGCCGCGGCCCAGGCTTGAACCCGGGACCCCGAGCACTACCACTGAGCTACTGTCCCCTTAATAAATGCCATGCCCAAGGACATACAACTACTAGAATAGCCATAGAATAAACCTGCTTCGTGGCAAGCGATGCAGTGCGGAGTGCGGACCAAGTGAAATTTTCTAATGCAAGGGAGGTAACAAACAACAGCATTGAGAAAGTTCGTGTACACTACAGTGTGTTATCTCCCTGTCACTGTGCAGTGATATCATGGAGCTCTACAGAATATTGATTGTATGCGAGACTGTTAGCTGGTGGCGGATTACTGTTGTAATGTGGGTCTGATAACATGTAGCAGTGATAACATTGATAAAAGTATAATAATTTTATGCCACAGCGATCTACTAATAACATAGATAGCCTACAATATTAATGTGTAGCATGTCACTTAGATTTCTATTCGCAGCATATACCGAAGTTATTTGACAAAATTGTCAATTTTTTAGTGCTCCCCAATAACCCAACTCCCTAATAAACTAAAGTCTAGGAACACACCAAAAGTATGGTTGTGGATTGAACTGACAACCATCATATCAGATCAGTGGTGCAGCTGCCGGGGTTCGAACCTGTCGCCCATTGTTTACAAATCAAATGTTCTACCCCGGGTGACTGCCATTCTGGTACCAGCATGCCCCTAATATGTACTACAGTATAAATTAAATTAGTATAATGAACCAGACTACCAACTAAATGTCACTAAATCGTGCACTTTTGTCTGGAACTGGCAGTTCCTGCACTCGGAACATTACCCAACACTAATTGCAATAGACGTACATGTCTATTTTTACATGTCAATTTTTCATGCAATAATCCGTATTTTTCAGTGCTATTCGTGCGTCGTGGATAAAATTGGATTACCGTCGCTTCGAACATTACCTGTGGAGTATCTTCTCGATCGAACGTTGGATTTTATATCGCCCTCAAAAGTCGCCGATTTTCCGGTGAGTACTGAGTAGCCTGCATTTTGTTGACTTGTATGCCATTAACTAAAAAAGTATATACTGGTCAAAAAAAGAAACGCGCCACTTTTAATATTAATTTTTTTATAGGTGGCGCGTTTCTTTTTTTGACCAGTATAATTACACTACCTAAAAGTTATTATTTATAAACCTTGAAATTGTTGATGTCTGTAGGACATCTTCATCGTAAGTGACGTTCGACGTCACAGCGAGTAGTAATATTCGTACCAAAGGCCATTTGATAAAGGGAGATGATTGAGTTGATTTAGTCTACAGACTTGAAAGTAGGATTGTTTTTTAACGAAACTGTTTCGGTAAAATATTGCCGAAACCAAGGGTATCGGTAAAGTTTCGGTTGTGCTGAAACTTTGTATAATTCCAGAAACTGTTTTGATTCGGTAAATCCATGAATTTTACCGAAACTTCTTGGGTTTTGGTTTAGTTTCAGTATAGTTTCTGAAAAATTTCTGAGTTTTGGTATCATTTTAAATGGTTTCTGGGATATTGGAGGTATAGTTTCAGAAAATATTACAGTTTCGGTACAATTCTGGTATAGTTTCGGAAGAATTTTAGTTTCGGTTTGGTACAGTTTCAGTACAGATCCGTTTCGGTAGCACGGGTTTCATACTGTACAACACAGTAACACAGTACACATGTGAATGTATGCGCTTGATCCATAGTCGATAACAAGTTAGTGTACTAGATGGAGTGGAACATGCCTTGAACTGTAGGATCGATTCCCTGACCCCTGTCGTATAAGGGGCATGCTATAGTCGACAGTATCTGATTTCCTCGTATTTCTACGCCCATTGAGACACAGTGATGTGTAGACGGTAAAGAAATGCTTTTTTTTTTTTTTTTTTTTTTTGTCGTATATATTTATGTTCTGCATATACCATAGTTTTATCAGCAGATTTTTAATTAACTATGTTCTCATCAAAGCAATGTGATTGAATTACTGTATATATTTTTTCGTTGTGCATACTATATATCCTATTCATCAAGCGATTTAGCGATAGGTATAATTTATTTACGATGCCTAAATTTGTGTATACATAATGTAATGTCCAAATTGTTACGTTATTTTACATGCACGGCGTCTAATTTTTAAGTATTGAAAATTAATTAATAGACTTCCTTTCTCTGACTTTTGACGATGTATTGCATACATGTAAAAAGCGCTCTATAAGTTAAACTTCATCATCATCATCATCATCATCAACATGTTAGACTATATTCATCATCATCACCATTTCGAGCGTACTCGGGTATTTCCTTTCAATTGCTGAGCCATAAATGGTTTCGTTAGTGGGCGCACCTCTTACTAAAGTGTGTTTTACTATGACACCGTCACCGGACCGAAAGATGCGCGTGTCTTTGGTTGCGGTGTGTAGGGTGAGGCGCAACAGAATCCCTCTCACTCTTCTTGTCGGGTACATAATTATGTATCTGGTGGCGTGGCAGAGCCAAGACAACGAAGACTGCGTAGAGGACAGGTTGTTTTATTATGGAATATCTTTCTCTCTGATGGAAATCTCTTTTGGCGCCAAGAACTTCACTACGAGACTTAGTCAGGATGATAATCTATACTCAGGGTTCAGGTACGTTCGGGCGCTTGGTTACCATTCCAAGTATTCATGACACTAACTCATACCTGTCGCCATGTATACAAGATAACTATAAGTACCGTATACAATACGTACGCTCTGTGTTTGGTAATGCCGATCGGTGTTATGGTGACTTGGTACTCAGTAGCTGATCCGCATTATAGGCTACCAACGTTGTCTCCATGCATGTCTCAAATCTCGTGATGCGCCGAGGAGGTTTATTCACGAAAACAGACTTGTCTGTAAAAATAAAAAGTACATCCCGTTGAGTCGTTGACTATATGAATTTATAAAGCATATATATTAGACTACATTATTGTCGTCGATAATCATATAATCGCAGTAATGAGATAAGGTGACGCGTCGTGTCGTTCAGATTCACACGTATTAAGCATTATACGCACTGTAGTTTCGGTGATCCCATGTGCACGTTTCACCACAATCATATTATCTAGGTACCGTATACTAACATTAATATTTAATAAAATAAACGTATTATTCACACCACGGGATATGATATGGCTTCTGTTTCACATAAAAATAGACAACCTCGTCCGTGTAGCAATATACGGTGTTGTAGAGCACGTATAGGTGTAGATCAATATTAGATACCATTCAACTTGCCACTCGCCCGTGTGCAATAATTATTTTTTCCCGAGGCGAAAATACCGACAATAATGCCTGTCCCTTCTCCACTATAGCACCTCCGTGTTATGTCCTTGTTTATTGCACCATATAACGTGGTATAATGTGTTGCCCCGTGAAATACGCACCATACCGGCTCAACCGCAGCTATATAGGCTACAGTAATGCGTTAAAAATATATATAACATTAGACCCTATACATTAAAACATGGTTTACCAATGGAGCTTTTAGTCTGGACTGAAAAAAAAACATGAGCGCCAATTCATCGAAATCTTGAAACGTCCCGTAAAAGTTTACAAGAATAAACTTTATTTGCTGTTTTGGAGATTCCTGATTGTCTTTCGTATAACCGTTACTGCAGCCCACGTGTTCTATTTATAACGCAAAATCCTGGAGTAATGGCCATGTAATTTTCCTCTGCAGATCCCGACACTCATGTTGCATATATGAGTGTCCGACGAATAGTCAATGTCATGCCCCGTAATGCCTAAATGCATGTTCCATTCTATATGATGGGTTTCTTGCGTGCATGTTTACGTCGTCTTTGCATCCATGTACGATTCCGTATTGAGGTCACGTCATATAGAGTGCGCAATGGACATGACATACATCGGCATTGTGGATGTGCAAGGTCTGCATTCGTCGCATTAATTTTGGGACAGATAACAATTTACACTAAATTGAGACAGCCAAACTCAATCTCCAATTCACATTGACATCCAAATAAGACTTCAAACATACAATTAGATAATGTATACTCCAACTACGAGGCATATTATTCATGTGATTTAACCGGAGGTTTACTTTTAGCCATACAGAGACGGTCAGACATGTTTCTACGACGGTCATTTTGTTATACGAATTTGCATTGTATCACGTGGCCATGTTACAAATCGCCATGTCCCATGATTAGTGATTTTATGGCGGTGTAATGCACTTACATCTTTCAGAAGTCTTCTCACGAGTGTTTTCGGTCTCGCGATGCACGATAAAATGTCGTGAGGACCTCAGACTATGTACAACGGTAAATAATGGTACAACTATACTAATGTTCACCTATAATTATATAAACATTATACAACAACTGAGTGGTATACCACCAGTCCTTTACAGGCTCGACATAACTCGACATCACGGCGACTGTCACGGTCAGCAAACGAAGTTACCCCCAGCTCGGGAAACCTGGAAAACAACAACAACAAAAACAACAACAAGCTAACAGTATCCGATAAGGATGTGTGTGGTGTTGGACAGTACGGTACCTGCAGTGACAGTGCAGTAAGAGAGGTGTGGTACAACTGCGGCGCGTTGAACGGTAGTGCGAGGGGTCCCGGGTTCAATTCCCAGACCAGGACCAAAAATCCTGCTTTGTCTATATAACTATGCTATGCTGTAACTGTACTATAGTATGCATAACATAAAACTAATACAAACTCACCGTGGGAGAAGGACGAAGAGTGGATGTCGCAGGAAGAATTTACGCTAGTGTCGTATAGCCTACATACAGTATATCACTGAATCGCAATATTCACGCTTGAACCAAAACTAGTGTGCTGTCAATCCATAAGACACCGCAAATCTAAGCACCTAGTCGGGTTTATATGATTATCGGACTGCTAACGTATTGTTTTGATGGCAAGGGACGCAACGCTGTTCACCAGGGGACGTAATGGCGTCTACAAAGGGACGTAATTGTGTGTGTCTCTGTCGAACGAACACAATTAATGTTTGGTTGGCTAGTTGGAAGGCGAGCCGCAGAGTGACGATGTGTGATCATACATCACGTATCGATCCGAGACGTCCCACACTCCTCACGACTACTAGCTCTGGCTCAATATATGCACATACAGTAGATAATATGTGAGGAGATGCGCCCACCGAATCTCAACTGTGCCAATATATTATGGCGTGTGAAACTGTATGCGTGTGACGACTCCGCGCCACTTTATCATTATGGCAGATTAGCTATATATAGCAAGTGGCGGATTATGGTTGGGGATTCGTCTGCGCAATGCGTTACCAACAATCGCATTGAAGTATGACACTATTCTCTCATGTGAGATAATGCTGTAAGACAGACACACCCAAAATCGAAATAACAAAATACAAGAATAAAAATCATCAGCATCATCATCATCATCGTCGTCACCATCATCATTGTTATCCGGATATCCTTTTAGAGAGCCGAATGTTTTCATAGTTCCATGGATCGCCAAGTTGCCCGACTTGTGGCTCTTTGGGGTGCCGAATTAAATGTTGGGTCATGTTCGGTGCACGTGGAACTAATCTACATTGTAAAGAAGTCTGTTTGGCAACAGGGGCCATACCGTTACTGTACATGTATCAGGATTGATGGTCCAACCGTTTGTAATGAGAACTTAATATTCTCGTCTGCGTCTCTTGATTACCGTGAAACCCTATAATATGCTGCATACATCGATCTGAAAGCCGCATTTGACTCACTCGATCGCGAATCGCTGTTGAACATTCTCCGCATCACCTCCCAAGCTCGTCGACGTCATCAAAATGCTGTACCCCTGCACCAGTAGCGTTGTTCGAGTAAATGGTACTCTCTCTGAGCCTTTCTCCATATCTTCCGGTGTCCCTCAAGGATGTGTTCTTGCTGCCAATCTCTTCAATACTGCCACCCACGGTATCATAAATCTAACCACCGCAGCCGCATCTCTTGGTGTCAAGTTTGATGATTCCAGTGAGCCGATAACTGATCTCGACTATCATGCTGACGATGTCGTATTATTCGCTGAACTCATCGACACGGTTAACATTAATATGCCGTTCTCGCATTCAGCAAAGAATCGGTAAAACTCGGCCTCCATGTTAACTGGACAAAAACCACGATACAATCGCTGAGTCCTTGGCTACTCTCTCCTTTGCAAGCCTTCATTCATTCCAACATCGTCAACTCCACCGACAGCATCGTCGACGGTCGTTTGAGATCAAGGTAGACTTACGAATTGCCAACGTTGTACTGTTATACGGGGAGGTCAACATTGTGCAGCCAGCGTACTGTGGCATCATCTAGTTCGATTAGTCCCTGAGTGCCGTTCGG
>WNLI01080096.1:0-10873 GCA_025802215.1 Wirenia argentea
GGACGCGGACGGGGACGCGGACGAGGACGACGTACGCCGGACGGCTGCCGATGGCAAAAGCTCAGCAGGTGAGCTAACAATAAAAGTGATATACCTAAAGCGGACGTTTCTTTTTTTGACTAGTATACATTTAAAAGTAGTACTGTACCTTTGTAGTATAATGTGCATGTCGATAGAGCCCAACTCGCATTGGCAAATAAGCCTATATACTAAAACACATACATTCCCGATATGGCTTATATGATGTATTCTCTGTTGCGCGCCAACATTACACTCACTTTCAAAGACAAAACTTTTGCATACAAAAGCACCGTTTAGTGCTGCGTATAGTGAGGTAATAAATGCCGCTATCATGAATGTATGAGTATGCATGCATGGGTCACAAAAATGTATAGGCTTATTTGTCTATACTTGTTGATCTTTATCGATATATGCAAATTATACTATGAAGGAAAAATACTTTAATAAAAAAATTGTTAAAGTAACTATGAACAGAAATAATAAACTTTAATAAAGGTAACGAATATGTATAGTAAATATATACAAAGAAGAGCACCTGCGTAGTCACATGTCCCGTACATACGTAACGATATAGACCTAATTGCTTAGTAGATTATCTGTCTTATCATGGTAGTAGTATACTGTTAGACTATTTGAACAGTTATGAATTTAGTAGTAAAAAACATCCCAAAACATTGTTACGTGCGGTTTCCTTTAAACGATAATAATATATTTATTATACAGGATGTCCGGAAATTATGTTACTTAATAATTATAATGGTAAATTATACTAAGAAAAGTATACCAAACCCACGCCCACGCCACCAAGTCCAGAAACCTGGAAGACATCATGGATCGAGTCATGGAAGATACGGGTCTACCAAGAGACAAAAAACGGCTACAGGAGTGCATCGCGGCTCAATGTTCTCGCATTTAAAAGCAATCATCCAATGGATGTCATCATGCGACATGAATAATTATCTCTGCAACACGAGTAGCGTAAATACGACGTCATAATTTTGGTAAGAAAATAAAGGCGTCTTCCGAAAAACGACGTTTCTCACCAATTTTTACACACTATGATATCCTGGATAGCAGATGGTCGAAATAGTGTTACTATGTTTACGGTGATAAATTTATAAGTATAGCTATAATAAGTAACATAATTTCCGGACACCCTGTATGTCTAGTGCATTATTATCAAATGTCTAATGGGCCACATACTTAGAGGATCATTGAATAGTATTATTATGTAGGCCTATCAATCATAATTCACCATAAATAATTTACTATTTAAACTAATTCATAATCTCCTTACCGTTGAACAAGCCACTTTAAGATTTCCGACACGAGAGGAAAGTTTGGTTGCCTGAAGTTTTCCATGGATATCAGTCGGGGATATCCGAGTGCCCGCATCATTTCCGTAAAGTCTGCAAATTACAACAACATAGTATGATACATTATGCAAAACTGAAAGATACTAGTAAAAAACCACTCACCTAATATAAATCATTTTTGTCACATGGGTAACAGCATGAACAATATATACATGTTTGTATTAAATTTATATGCAACGACAAAGACTACTGTAGTACTACATCTATATGTTTAATTCCTAAAGGACGTATTGTCCATCGCGGGAATGACCACTTCCGGTTTACGGACAGGCGGACGGGCCTACCCTACTGCCATTGATGTAGTTCTACTTCTGATAAAATTGTCTTCTATAAAGTATTTATATTTTTTCAGGTACATACTTCCCCGACAATTCCAACACGAGTTACAAGAAATTCATCCAAGACCA
Source organism: Wirenia argentea (assembly GCA_025802215.1). NCBI lineage: Eukaryota > Metazoa > Mollusca > Solenogastres > Pholidoskepia > Gymnomeniidae > Wirenia > Wirenia argentea. Next base: position 1,805 of record WNLI01080096.1, read on the forward strand.
GAACGTTTACACACCACAACGGGATGAAGAAGCAAAAACAAACCATCATAAAATGAAAAATGAAAAAACCCACAAGTATCGGCCGAAGCGTTTAAAATTTTATGACTTTGTAACTGGAATCAAGAGAAAAGAAGTTACGACTGAAACATATAACAAAAATGACGCGAAAGACGGAAATAGTTCAACTCGTAACTGTCAAGATAAAAGTTATAAAGAACACGAGATAGGATCTAATATCAGAAAAGACGCACCACTAAATTCAGATAATTCACATGCAAGTGAATCAGTAAAACATGTAAACGAAATCACACGAGAACCAGTCACACACAACGAAAAACAAGTCAATAACCGCAGCGTAGAACACGATATTCTTCACTATATGGACTATAACAAAAATTCGTTAAACAAAACTGTCAAACCTGCGTTAAATAAACTTGCAGACAATGCAATAATGTTAAACACACTTGTGGATAGACTCGGTGCATTAAACGAACAGGCTGACAGTGCATTAAACAAATTTGCGGACAGTGCGTTAAACAATTCTGTGAACGGAAATCCTGGGAACAGTGTCTTAAACAAACATACGGACAGTGCGTTAAACAAGCCTGCAAATGTGAATGGCAGGAAAAGATCGTGGCACATCACGCAGAGCAGAGAAAATCCCCAGAACAATAACACCTTTCACGATAATTTGCCATCAAATTTCACCCCTACAACAAAACAATCTCCACCGGCATGTAGCAAAACCAGTATGACAACTGGTCAAAATGAACTCATTACCAAACAACCAGTGATTGCTAATCCATATAATGACCAAAACAACACTGTGGCTGAAACCCCAATTGCGACCTACAGTGTTACAAACAATACAACTCTCACTGATACGAAAGACACGGTTCCGTATCACATCAAAAATGCTGCTAAAGTTCCTAAAAATGTTCCATACAACCCAAATCGCATTGACATTCCCGTATCACCTACTGTTCCATACCAAACGCCTTCTGATGTTCCAGTTTTACCGTACCAAAAAACTGATCAACCGACGGAATCCACGTTGACAGCAAAACTGGAGTTGGATTTGGAAGACTGTATGTACGAATTGGATGACGACCTGGACGAAAATCAAGATCCGAGTGACGCGTATTGGGCACAGAAAGGCACCGCAATACATGGTGAGTAGACTTGAATATTTTTTTGTATAAGTAAACATTAAACAAGTAAAAGTAAAGCATCACATTTCTATACCACACTTTTGGATTTCTCTCTAGCTCTCTCTGTCCCTATCCGCCAAATGTTACATTACCTCACCGCGGTATTGGGAAGGTGCTGATAATGCGCGCTGGCATGCCATTTACAATAACGCACAGCCTTACTCCACAGCTCGGCATTCACAGACCAACTGACTTTTTAAGTTTTATAAAATCTAAGTCCGGCCTTTATACCCCTGTAGACGCGCAGAGTGTTCAACTTAGCACACTGTTCCAAGTTGTTAAAAGTATGGCCGCCACGGGACGACTAGTAGGCTGGTACAATATTTCTCTCTATAATCTATATCTGGGGTTTATAAAAGTAGACTTCAGCTTTAAGTACTTCCTCCATACACAAGTACATCCTCTCAAAAACTGAACATTTTCGCCTTATTTGCCAAATCTGGCATATTTGCTGGACAGTCTTAATTTTAACTGATTTTTGATCCAAAGCAAACTTTATTAGTTTGCTTGGTTTTAACGGGGACCTCGCCGAAGTCTCAATCGGGAAATTGTCGACTATACACCTCGTAGGGAGTTCCTCGTGGAAATTCCCGTAAGGGCGGGGTCCCCGTTAAAACCAACGTGAAGTTTCAATCAGGAAATCGCCGACTGTACACCTCTCAGGGAGTTCCTCCTGGAAATTCCCGTAAGGGAATTTCCTTTTAGTGGGATTCTCGGCTTTTCCCGTTTGACGGCACATGAAGTTTGAAACATTTTTTGCTGATTTAGCAAATACTTTGAAAAGGGTAAACACGCAAATTATACAGTGTTAGGCGTGCCAATTCTTATACAATGTCGGTACTGGCCTAGAATCGGACATGGGTATGTTATAACAAAATAGCTGACACCCGGTTGCCGTGTGAAACCGCCCGGAGTCAGATTGCGATTTCGTAAGAGTTCTAGTGATCGTAGAATACTGATTTTTGTTTGAGTAGTATTGTAAGCTTCTGTGGTAATTATGTGATGTTTAGTTTCATGCTAGGTGTTTTAGTTTTGAAACAATAGACGTGTTCTTACTGTTGTTTACTGTGTAGGCCAGTGTAATATTTGTGAGTTGTTATTGATTGACACGGATATATCAACCCTACACAAAGGACTACACAAAGCCACGAAACAGGTCAGTGAACCCTTGGATTAATAACCGCTGTCCTCTAAATTGGAATACATACGTCACGTGGTATGTAGTTGACGACTCGACCAATCCACGTACTCGGAATCCCGAAACACATATTCCGCCAATGATCCGACCAATCAACTGACTCCGAACATACGCGCCAATTTATCTGGAGTAGCAGATACAATCAAAATCGAACGGTGTAGTCCAATCAACGATCATATAATATATTTGACCATCGCCTTATTTGGATATCATGACAACTGTATACCACGATTGGTGAGTGAAATTCTACACGTCTATGTGTACTACACGTACGATAGTTCATTCATGAACTCTATAATAGGCTATGTTGACAATTTTTGCGCCATTTACTGTTTACACAACCGTCACTGACTAAATTTACTCGACACGCTTGAATAATCCGCTTGAATAGTCGAATCCCTTTGTGAATCGTACGATATTTGGTCTAGTAGCCAATCATCAATGAATATGCCGTCACAAACCACGTCACAGAATGCCGTTGTTGTGAGTACCCCTGGCGCTAACAAGCGAATACACAGCGACGACTCGCCGAATAAAAATGAAACCAAAAAAGTGTGTCAAAACGACGAACGATTTATTGCTGGTGGTTTCAACACAGACCCTGTATTTGACGAGTCACAGACAGATAACACCGATACATCTAACAACCCCACATGTAGTAATCAGTTAACTAACAGTCAGACACAATCCGCTAAAATCCCACGTAAACGCCAGCCTAAAACTGTTAAAGGTAAAGGTGCCGCGAAAACTGTGCCTCCTGCCAGTAAACAACAAGGACTTATCGACAAATTAATTGATGATAAACACAATGGTAACAAAAGTAAGACGAAAGAAACTACTGTAACCCCTGAATCGTTTTCTTCATTCAAATTAGATTTATGTGCTGTGTTAACTGAGCTAAATATCACACTAACAGACGTGGGTGGTATACGGACTGAAATGAAAGAGTTCCGCGTCGCTTTTGAGAAAATGCAAGTCACAATCGGTAATAAGTTCGACCAACAAGCTAAAATGTACGATGAAATTAAAGCTGACATGATAGATGTGAAACACAAAGTGTCCGAACAAGAAACAGTTAATGAGGTAAATGATTCACGGATTACTGCCCTTGAAACCTCCCTCGCACAGCTAAAGGAACAGTTGACCAATGCAACGTCCGTGACTAGCGATACACCGATGGCGACACAACCCCAGACTAACACTGATCCCACATACTCAGCGCTCAATCCCAACGATGGCGTCGATGAGGCCCTACAGTATTCGCGAAGGGAGACAGTCCGATTGTTCAATTTGCCAGAAGAGCCGAACGAGGACATCCAAGACAAAGTATTGTTCATGCTTAACTGTGTACTAGACTACAGAGTTACTGATCGTGACGTCAGCGCGTGTCACCGTGCGGGGCCCTGGAACATTCACCCTCGCCAGGTTCTATGTAGGTTCGATAACCGAAAAGTCGCCAAATTCCTAACAGACCCCCACACAGCTGACGCCATTAAGTACGGTTGGGACCCTTACTTCCGTCGCGTGTATATTCACGAAGATTTAACACCACAGCGACTTCAGTTACTCAAATTCTGTCGACAACAATCAAATGTGAAAAACTGTAAGGTGATAAATGGTAAAATTATGTGTGAACTCAGTAATGGGTCGTCAGAGAAGATTGAGTTGCCACGCGACCTATGGAAGATTAACGTCGACCCGTCAACATTCGTTGTTATCCCGCCCCGCAGACGTACAGGGACCAATCAACGCTCCGCTACCCAACAGTGATATGCCGGACTAGTTTCGTGCACGAGTAACGCTGATCAGTGTACCGTTAATTTACCGTTATTACCTACTCATGACAATACAGTTGGTGTAGGCGCTGATAGTGACAATATCTTTTATGTTGTAATTAATTTTATTGCAATAAAAGATTTAAATAAATAAAAACAATATAACTGTTATACCAATCAGTTCAAACTACACTACACGTGACACATTTAGTTGTACCGGTAATCAAACATATAGTAGCTGCAACAATATTGATCGCATAGTAAGCAGGTTGGATAATAAGGTGAACACAATTAATAAAATCGTAGTCAATTTAACCGGTCATAGAACTGCCATTGCTGTTACTGTGGTCAATGAACGTGACCTTGTCCCTGTTACAAACGATAATGGCGATAATGCCTGTACCATACACACTGATAGTTCAATCAATATGTTTCAAGTTGTGATAGATCAAATCAATGCTTTCCTAACAACATATTGTCACACTAATGTAAATTATGTGCTTAATCCTAATGCGGCTACAAGTTCTCAGAATGTAAACATTATAAATGAAACTAACTGCAATACATTTAGCCATAACAGAAAGTTGTTAGCAAATAAAATTTGCATTAACGATAATAATGTTAAAAATCAATTGGTTAAATTGAGTACAAATCATATTCGTGGCAGCAATGTAAATAATAAAAATATCAGTAATAAAATTACAAATGTCACAAAAGATTCACATTGTAAATTAAATATAAATAAATGTGCGATAAATATACGTAAAAATTATGTAAATAGAAAGGAAAGTGTAAATAATGTAAACTTGATCTCAAAAAATGTAATAAATAATTCTTGTATAAATTGCAATAAAAATGTTAATAATATTTCGAATACTGACCAGAATATATTATATAATGTAAATCATCATTTGAATTATGTACATAATGGCACTAAAGATAATTCTAGTATTAATAACAATTATGTAAATATTCACAATGAAAATGCTAGTACTAATCACTGTGTAAATAATGTAGTAGATGCAGTCAACATTATTAATGTAGGCATTACTGACAATAATTCTACAATCGATAATACGCATGTATCTGATAATACCGTTGTTTTGGAGAATGTCAATGTACAAACCGCAAATATTTCTCTTGTAAATAGTTCACATTCAAATGTAATTACTAGTAATGGTAATAATAATAATAATACAAAGTGTGACGTTAGTAATTGTGACGTAATTTGTAATAATACTCGTGCTCCCATATTGTGTGATTCCGTTACCAGTAACGAAACTGCCACCACTTCCCCTGTTATTAAAATTTGCGCGTGGAATATTCATAGTTTGGGCCCGTCTGGTGCGAAAACAAACGATAAAGACTTTATTGACTTTGTATGTAATTATGACATAGTTTTTATTAATGAAACGTGGAGCCTTCCAACTAAAACTAAGACCGATATTAGTGACCAGTTCAATACGCTTGTAAAGCACAGTTCCAAGTCGAAATTACGAGGTAGGGGAAGTGGTGGTATATTGATTTGGTACAGAAAAAGTCTACAAAATATTTTGTGTGAAATTGTCTACAATTACCCCTTTTTATTTGTTATTAAACTGTATAAACAATATGTTCAAATTAATAGTGACGTCTACATTGTATGTGTATATTTGCCCCCTAAACGATCACCATTTTACAAGAAGTATACTGATCCAGATTGTTTCACAATAATTGAGAGTATCATTGCTGATCTGTTAACAAAGGGAGAGGTTATCATTTGTGGCGATCTTAATGCTCGTACGGCTAACCTGAACGGGCGCGAAAATTCACTTGATAATGTCCGAGATTACGATATTACAGCTAATAGTCGAACCCAGTTTAAACGTCAATCAGCTGACTGTAATGTTATTCCGTCTTACTTTGGGCATAAAATTTTATCCATGTGCTATGCTAATGACTTACACATTTTAAATGGTACAGATAAAGATGGGTACGATAGTAGCCATTACACATATATGGCTGAAAATGGTCGCCAAAGTGTAGTTGATTATGTTATTTCTAGTACTTCAGTGATATCCATTATTGATAAATATACTAATGGCATCTTCAACGAATTCTCGGATCACAGCCCTCTGTTTTTTAACGTTATACTGAAGAACGAATATAAAAAACATAAAACGAATAGACCTAAGCAGATACAGAAGCCACTAGTGTGGACTGAAGAATCCAAGTCCAATTACTATAAACGTTTGAAACGTGACGTAGGGGTTATAAATGAAAACAGTGATACTAAAACTATAGATGATGATGTAAAATGTATAAGTAGTATCCTCAAAGGTGCGGCTAACTCGTGTTGTAGACAAAATGTTACTAATAAATCTGATTGGTTCAACGATACATGTAAAGATGCACGGTCCAGATTTTTGGCAAGTAAAAAACTTTTTGAACAAAATAAAATCGACAAACACAATTTTATATCGAACCGAAGAATATACACTAAAATTAAAAAAAGAGAAAAACGAAAATACTTAGTCAACAGAAAAACTTTCCTAGCGAATATTTCGAAAAAAGATACAAAAATGTACTGGGCCGAATTGAAAAAGAATCAGTCAAAGAAACCTAGAGTGACTAATATTCCTAATACTGAAGTCATAAGTCACTTCCAAAATTTATATAGTGCCGTGCCACATATTGAATTTGACTTAGCACAAGCCGAGCCATTTGTCCCAACCACAGATGATATGTTAGACGCACCAATCACCGCTGACGAGATTAGACACGTGATAGCTTCACTCAGATCTGGTAAGGGTGGTGCTGTTGACGGGCTTACAACGGATATGTTCCGTGAGATGCCAGATGAATTTATTGAATTTTTAGTACGTTTATTTAATAAAATATTTGATAGTGGTGAATATCCCAGTGAATGGAGCAAATCGTCCATCGTACCTATTCCGAAGGTTAATCCACCAAAAACCGTTAATGATTTACGAGGTCTCGCTTTATCAAGTGAATTTTCCAAAATTTATTCTTCTATAATCAATGCTCGTATAATTAACTGGACGATGTCTAACGATATACTTAATATTTATCAATATGGTTTCAGGCGTGACCATAGAACTACCGATTGTATTTATATTCTACACAATATGGTGAATCAAAAATTGCAACAAAAAAAGGAATTATTTTCATGCTTTGTAGATTTTAAAAAGGCATTTGATCTAGTAAATCGAGAAGCATTAATATATAAACTTCAAAAATCCGGAATGAGTCATAAAATGATAAGTATGATCAAATCAATGTACATTGATGTTATTGCAAGTATGCAGAATGAAGGGGAATGTATAAACTTCGATATTAAATCAGGAGTTAAGCAGGGCGAACCACTATCATCTATACTATTTCTGTTATTTATCAACGATTTATCACTTTATCTATACGACGATGATGTTGATGCTGTTGATTTAGGCGATATTCTCGTAAATACACTTCTCTATGCCGATGACACAATTATATTATCAGAAACTGCTCACGGTCTACAGAAACAACTAGATAAACTCAGCTGCTACTGCAAGCTATGGGGTATCACCACAAATGTAGCCAAGACAAAAGTTATTGTCTTTGGGACTAAACGGTGTGATAGAATTGGTCACGTCTGGAACTATAATGGTGAATCTGTAGATATTGTTAATGATTATGTTTATCTTGGCGTCAGCATGCAATATAACGGAAGATTTGTTTCACACATCGATAAATTAACTGAGAAAGGGCGTAAAGCATATTTCGCGAACAATTATTTATTATTTAGCAATGAACTGACAACATCTTGTAAATTGGATCTAATAAAATCTGTGGTATTACCATGCATATCTTATTCAAGCGAAATATGGGGCTTTACAAATATAAAAAAATTAGAAACGTTTCAATGCAAAATCTTGAAGCAAATTATTGGTGTGAAAGCAAGTACTCCCACTTGTGCTGTATACGGAGAAACGGGATTTATGACTCTGTATGTATTGTACATGGAAAGGGTGATCAAATACTGGTACAGAATTATGTGTAGTAATGATATTATTTTAAGAAATGTGTTTAACAATAGTATTGATTGCGTTAAATCAGAGAGGAATTCCAATGTACTAAAATATAATTGGTGTTTTAACCTCAAACGTCTACTTGAAAGCTTAGGATTCCCTAATTTGTGGGATAAAGATCACATTGAAGTTTCTCAAGACGAAATCATTGAAAGACTACACGACCAATTTATACAATCATGGTTTAATGATATTGAACAAAGTACAAAATTAATACTATATAAATCAGTAAAAACAACATTTGGTCGGGAGTCGTATTTAAACGACGTAAAAATAGATAGCTGGCGGAGGTGCATAACAAAAATGCGATGTAGCGCGCATTGTTTAGCCATAGAAACCGGAAGATATGTTGACCAGCGTGCCGAACTCCGTCATTGTCGCCTTTGCAATGCCAGTCATGTAGAAGACGAGTTACATTTCACATTAATTTGTCCACATTTTAGAAATATCAGAATGTCACTCCTACCAAAATATTATTGCCATTGGCCAACAAAAACCAAACTCAACTCACTTTTCACTAATGTAAATTCAAATACCTTGGGAAAATTTTTATTCCAATGCTTTCGTTTGAGAAACTCTTCGCTACCAGAAGATAACTAGCAATATTATATTGTGTAAGCTTATCCGAATACTTTACGTCTTTTGTTTCTCGAACTACTATGCCATATTATTGTTATTTACATTTGTTATGCAATCTATATAATATCCATATAATTTGTATATGCTCTTCGACCTTCATTGATAATTCTGTTATGTGAGTGAACCTATTTAGTGTAATCGATGTATAACTGGCATATGTATATGAGACTAAATAG
>WNLI01080207.1:0-10873 GCA_025802215.1 Wirenia argentea
GGTCTATGACTAGACCTCCCATCATCGATAAGTGACCCGATTCTGCATAAACCAGGATGGTGGGTTTCTAGGAGAGGAGTACATACGCTCATGTCGGGGCGATATGACTGATATGCTTGGGGAGCCGCTCATTGTTGTACCTTAACGTTAAACCAGATACAGTATGTTAGCATATTACAGGCCATGCATGCATTATTAATGATGTTAACCGAGGGTATCGCAATGTCCACACAACGTGGCCGGCCTGATCGAAGGGGTTCAACCCCTCCCTCACATAAACTGAACTGAACAACCGACCTGTAAATGGAAACGACCCCAGCCTGTCCATGGACATACGTACGATCTCCAACTCGACACTTGGAATGTCCTATCTCTATATGCGAATATGGATCCATCCTCGTGGAAAAGGAACTGAACAAATTCAACATCTCAATCACCGCTCTAATGGGTCCGCTGGTCCGGCTCAGGCTCCAAAATCATCGACATCAACCTTCCTATGGAGTGGCCGAGACGACAGCAAAAACTCGGCGTCGCCCTCGTCCTCGATAAAATCACCCCCCAAAGCTCTCCTCTCCTAGAAACCCATCTCTGAGAGAACACTCACCGCCTCGTTCAAACACACCCATGGTCGCCTCCAAGTCATCGCTAGCTTGCTATAGCCTACGATCCACCCAACACCCACTCTGCTGCTAATAAAGACGCGTTCTACAACACCACGAGCGAACTAATCTCAATCTTTCCTCGTCATGACATTGTTAGCCTACAGTTCTCGGAGACCTCACAATACAACGCTCGGCTCAGCCAGAACTGCATATATATACGAAAACAATTCTTGGACCGTACTCTTCGGGTATATAGATATCAGAAATGACAACTGTGAACGCCTCCTCGACATGTGCTCTATCAGCAGGCTCAAATCACCGGCTCCTGGTTCAGACGGCGCAACATTCACCGCTGGACCTGGATCTCTCTAACGACGGCGGGACGAAGAAAGAACTTGACTATGTGCTGATCTCTGCTCGATGGAACCTCGTTTATAACTGCCGAGTCTACAGAAGTGCCGACTTAGGAAACAACGCAGATCACCGTCTTGTCATCGCATCGCCTCGATCCTGTCACTCCCATTTAAAGCGCAGTAAAGTTGCTAAAATTGTGCCGTCAGCAACGTGTTAAAGCGCAGTACTTCACACGAGTCGGCTCGCCCCATCGCGTCGCCACCGAAAACATGCATGATTGACTTGCGCACATGTTCCAAATTTCAACACGAACTACACAACTGCTCCAGTGTCCCCTGGTAACAGTGCTGCCATCGAAAGTTCCTGGAAATGAAGTGATGAAATCCTCACTAGCGCCAGCAAATCTGTACTTGGAGCAGTCAACCAGACAACGGAAGAAACGTCAATGGATAACTGACGAGACCCTCGATGGTTCCCAACTAAACAACGCTATACAAAGTAGGTGAACCGTTGGAAGGAGCACAACAACCCAACCCTCCCATGCACCCTGATCTACAAGCCGAAGTCGACAACGCGATATAAGAGACTCATCTATCGATACCGGTCCGCCAAACTGATGAAATAGACTAAAGCTATAGCTATCAAACTATAGGCTACCGAGCATAGCCGAACTCCTCAAGTGTGGTGGCAACTCTGTCATTGGAACACCATCTGACCTTTTCATATAGATAGGTAGAGGAGAGGGGTAGCCTACGTACTGTAGGGTAGTGTATGTAGGCACTCTGTAGATAGGTAGATACATCCTATGCAGTAAAGGTAGGGATGGAAGAAAGTATATATACGAATGTATGCCTATATGTAGATAACAATATATGTACAGTACCTGGGCGTCCTTTGCACATTGTCCCACCCATTCTTCTACTGAGCACGTAGGCTACAAGAACAATGTAGTATAAAATTGCCAAACAAATTAACAGCTATACGCTATATAGAGCTTATAATCTAGCTACTACATTCTCAAATTGTTTTTACATTTATCTAAAACATAACCAAGATATTTCGCAAACGTATTATGAAAGCTATAATCAAAATTTAAGTGACTGGACAATCAGAACAGTATTCATTATTTACATAGATCGATCAATGTTTAATAGTATAACATAATAATAAAGTTGACATAAAAAACGTGAAAAAATGTACATTTAACTCATTAGACAAGACAAATATAAAACGTTCTCTGCTTTTGTTTGTCTGGGCTAATTACAGGTAACTACTCAGGTGATATATGCATACCTTTGTAGTGTAATGTATGCAATAGTACCAGTCATGGTTCGGTGGTGCTTGATCTCTATAAATATCCTACAACGGTTAAAGGACATCGAGTTCAATCAAATATTTACCATAATAATTATACCAGTAGAAGACACTCGTGGCGGTATGCTATAATAAGAGTCGACGAGGCATGCATAATGCATATAGTGAAGGCAATCCATCTATCGAAGAAGGAAAACTCAGACCTGTAGGCCTACTTTTTTTGTTGCAATATTTTTTATAGGGGCCTATTATACTGTATTTATAAGTGTGCCATCTTTTTTTATTTTATTTATTTAAAGACGTGTACAGGCACATTTGGATCTGATTTTTTTTACCTAAACAATGTAGGACAGGTACCTACTACATACTGCAACTGTATTGATTGACATATTGGTTGGTTGCGTGGTCTGTCCGTCTTTAATGGTGTGATTTATCCCTAATGTTCCGTCAGAGGCGAGCACGCCTTTAATATGAGGGGGGTTCTTAATTATCGCATTAATTGAATACACTCATTACAGTCGTCAATTATAGATTAACATAAAAATGTTTTAATGAACAAATCTATAATATTGTGACCTATACCCAACAATCCTGTAGATATGTAACCTAGATCGTCACTGGGATCCCACGATAGTCACGCTAAGATTACAGAATACAACATTATATTAATATTTCTGCATAATATATCACATGTAAATGTTTTGCGTGGAATATTAATTTTAGTATACGTTTTCAATGTTTTGGATGTATACCGTAACAGTGGTGCAAAACGTTTCATTCTCTAGATTTTCGCTTGATCATTGATGGTTTGACACAGGGCCTACACAGTCCACGTTGATAATTTGTGATAATTTGACATACACCGTCCACGTTGATCATTAGTAATAAGTTGACATACACAGTCCACGTTGATCATTAGTGATAATTTAACGTACACAGTCCACGTTGATAATTGATTGTTTGACATGCACAGTCCACGTTTGTCAGTGATGATAATTTGACGTACACAGTCCACGTTGATCATTTGTGATAATTTGACATACATAGTCCACAGTGATCATTTGTGATAATTTGACATACACAGTCCACGTTGATAATTGATTGTTTGACATACACAGTCCACGTTGATAATTAATGGTATGACCGTATGACATACACAGTCCACGTTGATCATTGGTGATAATTTGACATACACAGTCCAGGTTGGCACTTGATGGTATGACATACACAGTCCACGTTGGCACTTGATGGTATGACATACACAGTCCACGTTGGTCATTGGTGATAATTTGACATACACAGTCCACGTTGATTTTTGCTAATTTGACAGTCACAATCATGTTTATTGACGATTACACAGTCCACGTTAATAAATGATTGTTTGACATACACAGTCCACGTTGATCATTTGTGATAATTTGACATACACACAGTCCACGTTGATCATTTATGGTATGACATGCACAGTCCACGTTGATAATTGATTGTTTGACATACACAGTCTACGTTGGTCAGTGATGGTTTGGCATACACAGTCCACGGTGATCATTGGGGATTTGACATACACAGTCCACGTTGATAACCGATTGTTTGACATACACACTCCACGTTGATCATTTGTGATAATTTGACATACACACTATTACACAGTCCGCGTGGATACTGGATAATTGATTGTTTGACATACACAGTGCACGTTGATAATTTATGTTTTGACACATTGACCATTTGTGATAATTTGACGTACACAATCCGGTTTGCTCATTTGTGATAATTTGACATGCACAGTCCACGTTGATAATTTGACATAGCCTATACAGTCTACGTTGGTCATTGGTGATAATTTGACATACACAGTCCACGTTGACCATTTGTGATAATTTGACATACACAGTCCACGTTGATCATTTGTGATTTGACATACACAGTCCACCTTGACCATTTGTGATAATTCGACATACACAGTCCACGGTGTAGTAGTAGTCTTGTCGTTGGATAATATATTATAGGAGTATGATAGTGATGTGGGGATGTGTAGCTAGTATAACATATACATAGGACTGTGGTGTGGATGTGTGTGGTTGTATAATTGTGTGGTAGTGGTCACTGTGGTGGTATCAGCAATCGTAATGTGGTGTTGTTGCTGTGTAGTGTGTATGTGTAACAAAGTAAGATAATTATTTTTGTCAGTCCAATATTGTTCATACAATTTACAAATAAAATGATTTATATTAGGCGAGCATTTCTTTTTTTTGTGTAGCCATAGATATAGTGTGTAGCATACTAATTGAAAATAAAAATGAAGGAAAAAACACACAATCTTTTTATTGTAATAAATTGTATTATGTATGTATTACAATATGCGCATTGATTAATTAATTAATTAATGTATTATTGAAAATAGATTACTGGGATTATTAGGATCTATAGTACTTATGATATGGTCCAATTATGATTTTACTTTATATACTTTATTAGTCGTAACCAAAATATTTGATTATAAGTTTATGTTAAACATATATTGGTGGCATATGAAGCGATGGTTTGTCATGTTAAAAATAAAAATGTACATAATAATTTTAATTACTGTATATACTGTATAGTAATTTTATCGTATAGTAATTTTATCGTCAAATCAAATGCTAAGCAAAAAATAATTAATATTTCAAGTTATGTAATTATATACAGTAATAGCTAATATGCAACTTATATGCAAATATTTGTTATATGCAAATTATAATAACGTTAACAATACACATTTTGATTATAAATAACAAACAAACATAATAAATAAAATGCATAAGTTTACAGGAATAATTAAAACGGTACAATAATAAAGCAATAGCCTTAGTTAACAATAACTATACAGAATACAGTTGTTTGAACATAATATTATTCATGAAAAATTTGCAGGTCATATAACATTGAAAACAAATGAATTCGAACCAACAACAAGATTCATGCAGCACAGAAGCAAAATATGACCTACTATAAAAGTATAAATGTGTTATTTTAGCCATAAAAAATATAGAAAGCAAAACAATTCTTTTATTACACTTGTCTACATTGGGTATGATATGTTTGATCTAAGGGATACTGGAATCATTTTAGGTACTAAAAAATCAATTAGTAAGAATTAGCATATTTGAAAAAAATCATAATAAATATGCATAATAAATAACTGTGCAAAGTAATCTACATTTCATTATTATAGTGCACTATCTAATACACATGTTATTATGTACTTATAATTATATTATAATTATAGATTAACTATCTTTAACAGAAAATAATAATAATGACTACAGTACACTCTATTGAAATTCGAGCAAAATACTTTTTTGTGCAAAAAACAGGGGTGGCCAAATTATAATTATGCATAGATCTACTACTGAGGAACTTAGCATTGTCTAAAGATCATATAATAATATGTATGTGAGCAATGTATTACTGCAAAATATGAAAACCCGTCACAACAAATTTTACTAATTCAATTATATATAAAATGGCAGTACTTGAATTTTAATAAATTTGTAATACAAATATCGAGGGGTAGGGCTATACAAATTTTAAGAACACTCGAAAATTGAGAATAACACAAATACTGTAGCTTCAAACTATGAAAACGACATACTATAGTATCATAACAATATTATAATCATATTGATAAAAATAAAACTATATGTAGGTATACCTATGTAGCATTTGATTAGCATTTGAAATTATTGAGCAAAATGAATGCAGAACATCTAAAAATAACCGCAAAGCCATTCCACTTATACTTACAATACATTGAAAATGCCACATTTCATCATATTTCTACATAATTATTACATCCCTAGTCCCTACATGGCATTTATATTATAGAGAGTTGATATAGTAACAATGATAATTGGTTCAAAGCCTAATCAAATGGGTTTTAAAAACAAAATGGAATATAGCCAATCATTTGTTTTAAACATAAGTACATAAAGAATTGTAGTTTTTGTTTTAGAGTCGGATATTTTTCATTGAACACAGGATAAAAATTTGTATAATATGCCAATATATGTCAATTGAATACTGAATATTCCATACAAGATATATTTAGATGCGTATTTGATATATCACTGATATAATGCTGCATATTTAATAGCATACTGAAGCGGAAAGGTATAATAATATGACACATAAATAAATACACAAATTTTAGTTTTGTTCATAATATACTACATAATGATACATTTTGTTCTTTGATATTTTTGGTCATTTGACACTTGATATAATGCCCTCAGAAGCTGCAATATATTTTTATTGTGTTAGAATATATAAATCACTAATAAATCACTAATAAATCACTAATAAATTGAGGTGACCAAAACTGACCATGGGCATGTACAGAAGTGACATTATGTGTTACAAATATAACACATTATATTGCAGAAAAAATGTTAAAGTACATTCGAAATCACAAGTGAATAAAAACCAAAACTGTCAATTATACATTTAAGTTTGTCCAAGGTATCCATATAAAGGGGATAAAAATGGTTACACTATTAAGTTTGTCAATGCGAATTAGGATTTATAGAACATGAGGACAGATGTTAAAATTAACAGCATAATGCCCACAAGTGTAAAGTATGTAGGCCTATAAATTATATAATGTACCACCATGAATATATTATGTACGTAAACTACAAACTCTATAGGCGCTAGCCTATTATATATGGAATGAAAAACATACATAAAATCTATTTAATGCCATAATTCAGGTGAATTAAGTCGTTAATGCCCTACTTTTGTCAGTAATTACAGATCACGAAAATTACAAAAAAGTGCGAAACGACAATTATTGAAACAAAAGTAACACAAAAAGTTGAACAAAAATTAACAAGAAAACTGTTTAGTTATGTCGTATACAGCAGTTCATATTTGGATGATTTTTAGAGTAATTTTAATGTAATTTTTGTTTTTATGTAATTTTTATGTTTTTATGTAATTTTTTTGTAAATGTATTTTATATACGAAAATATAGTTTATTCATTCACAAGAAATGATTCTACAGTCCTTACAAATACACTATGCAACTTAGGTGGGGATACAGTTTTGCAAGTCAATTAGCCTATTATAGACATACAAACTGTGTACAGGGAGACCCAACAACTTCAAAATGTTTTTTTACCCAAACAAAAGTAATTGGCATGCAAATCTTCCGTAAACCCAAGACCATTACCATTTTTTTCAATTATTCAACATGCAAGATTGGTTTGAACATCAGTACAATACAAATTTTACTACAGTCTTGATAACTCGATCAAATACAAAACCTCTCTCATAATGTATTCAGAAGTACCGCAAAACAATTTCCGTGAACACCCTGTATAAATAACATAAACTGTAATGTTATTAACAGTAGTCTATCATGAATTGATAACAATATTTTGATAGTAAAACCTTTACAATAAGAACACGTAATAACATGGAAAAAGCTTCCTGAACAGATAGCAATGCTTTATTATATTGCATAAAATATGCGTCATGTGCATACCTTTATACCAAAATTACGCAGTTATTGTTGGTGTACAACAATACACCATGCTTTTTTTCACAATTTATCTGTACTTTATTACTGCTTTTATCATAGCTAATTATTTTTGTACCATTTCATTTAGCAATATCAGTTGCAGTTTTTCTACTGTGCTATCATAAAATTTATTGCTATACTGCGATCAATCGTTGTAACGCTACAGTTTTTTAAACAACATTAAAATGTTTTATTTTCCAATGTCGCCCACATTTAGTCAATCAGGAAATTCCTATTCAGGAAAGAGATGTTTTATTTTCCCAAAGACAAGTAGTTGTGATATATTACTTTTGTAACGACATTTTTTTAAATGTTACATTTCCCAATCGTTTAGTTACTCTTTATTGTGTTTTACAAATTGTGTTTTACACATTGTGTTTTACAAATTGTGTTTTACAAATTGTGTTTTACAAATTGTGTTTTACAAATTGTTTTCGATTCAAGTGCAGTAGCAGAAGTACTACTACCACATTTTTGTATCAAGACTTTTTTACAATGAAAAATTTGTCCATTTGAATGATTTATTTCCAAATATCTTCTGTATATTACACTATACTGTGTAGTACAACTTGTTTTTCATCATTACCGATATAGTAATCAATTTTAGCATACTGTAAGACAGTGGTACTCAAACTATGGGTGGGGACCGGTCCAGTACCGCCTGTACCGGGTCACGAAACCTCAATTTCACAATACTAAACATATGGGAAAGGATCTGCTAATGGGTCCCTACATAAAAGTTTTAGAACGACTGCTGTAAGACACTTTTTAAATGATGTACAACTTTGACCATTTTAACGTTGTACTACATTATTGCTAAATGTAATCTAAATTTATATCACAAGACTTTTTGGATGACGTACCGTACCCAATGTTTCTGTTGACGATGTCACCAGCAGTAAGCGTTAACGCGTAACTATGGCGCCGTGATGCATCATATAGCACTTGTGTGGTGTATTGCACCTTGCGAGGGTCAGGAGAATACGCAGCACGATCAGATTATTGATGCCGTCGCCATCGCTGCAATGGTCAGGTGAAGAGTGCAATGGACATTAGTGAAAAGTGCAATGGTCACGTGAAAAGTACAATGGTCAAGTGAGAAGTGCAATTGTCAAGCGAAAAGTGCAATGGACATTAGTTAGTGAAACGTTAATGGTAAAGTGAAAAGTTAATGGTCAAGTGAAAAGTACAATGGTCAAGTGAAAAGTACAATGGTCAAGTGAAAAGTGCAATGGTCAAGACTTAGTATGCAGCTATGAGTGATAGTTCAGTACGTTAATGCGTAGGGCTCCCATTCATTTGGAACCCAGGGTCATGGGTACGAATCTCGGACTGTGCGATCGGTGTTTTTATCTGAAAATTGTTCTTTTGAGTGATTTCTCAGTGCCTTGTGGGTGACAGCACATTTCCCTAGCATCCGTTTACCAAGCCTGTAAAATTGGTAATGATCGTACATAAACACGGGTTATGTACATTGTACAGGTCGGGGAGTAAAGCCATGCATATAATTATTATAATTATACATTGTAAAGGGATCATAGTTCGTTCGATGCCTTGCTCACGTTTACCCTCGCACGGTCATGATGTAAGACCGACATTTGGCGGATCGTGAGGTCCTAAAATACGGCATATAAAAGTCACACTTTACTTTTACTTTACCTCACCTCCGATCTTATAGATCTTGACGTCATTGAATGATATGGTGAACGAGTGAGGGAACAGATTCTGTTTCACCCCGTAGAAATATCGCTGAATTTTGCCCTCTCGAGATTCTAGACGCAGCTGGTTACTTCTCTCTACAACCTGTGAATGTAGAATACAATGACTTGCTCACATATACAAACAAATTGTTAAATCAGTGTTTGCAATAGCCTCCAGATTTGTTAGCCAAACTATTCTTTAGCTAAAGTCAGGCCTCGACACAAGAAAAATTGCCGGTAACCTATGAGTATGACAGGTTTCAGGAAATTAGACTCCCGTAACCTATTGATCAAAACAGGTTGTCAGTAACAATTTTTTTAGCTTATCTACTTACTGTATTAAAATATAAGTTTTTGGCATAGAAATTAGAAAGTCATGTCCATGTCTCATGTCTGTAGTTTATCACAGCACTGGCAGATAGATTGTATCAAACGCATATAACTCATCAATAACAGATTCATAGTGTTGGACGAAGGGGGGAGTAGCTCAGTGGTAGAGTGCTCGCTTACGGTGCCGGAGGTCCCTGGTTCAAGTCTAGGCCGCGGCAAATGTTTGTGTCATTTTCCCTGTGTTTCTGTAATTCTCTTGGGCAAGGAACTGTCCACGTCCGGTGGTTTCCTCCGGGTACTCCAGTTTCTCTACCAACTCACTTTCGGCCAATTTGGACTGTATCTGTTCATAGCTTGATTGTGCCGCCGCCTAGATGTGGCTGTCGATCTATCGTGCATGCACTCGTTGAGTGATCGCAGTCAGTCTACTGACTAAAATGCCGGATATTATTTTATAGTGTTGGATGTGACTACACCTATAACTCATAAATCACACAATATCAACCTGTCTGTAATAGGTCTGTGGGCCATAGATCTATATTTTCTTTCGGTCCCAAAACATTCAATACTTTGCCATTAGAAATTCAAAACTCGTCAAACTTTAGCTCTCATTAAGACGCCTCCTCCTTCTCCAGACTCCAATTACCTTCAATTTTTCTAATTCTATTCCGACTCTGTTCTCACCGTCTCATCTAAGATCTTCAGGTCACCTGAAAAATCAGGTCTATGATCGTCTCATCTAAGATCGCCCGCTTCAGGGGCTTGGACCCGTTTGGTGTCCGCAGTTTGATCCTGCTGAAGTGTCGGGCGGGATGTCAGACGGCGCGAGTGACTCTAAATGAACGTCAATCTATTGGCTATACAATTCCTAAATCAATTTACTGTCAGCGTTTTATAAACATCAACGTCACAATTGTAAAAGTGACATTTTTGATAAGTTGTTAAAAGTTGCTAAATAGCCGGCATCTCAACCCAGTAGACTGTCGTATCTGGGCTGGATTCCATAAAGT